>UFQX01000183.1:3257497-3535889 GCA_900497675.1 Arapaima gigas | reverse complement strand
GGGGGGGGGGGGGGGGGGCACTAACAAGAACTTCCTGAAATGAAAAGCAAATGAAATGATTCATGGCAACTTGAAATGTTCTATTAAATTAATATTAAACCATATTTAAAGGTTATGAAGTTGATGTTCTGTACATTTTGTTGTTCAGGAAACCAGGTAACTCCTCATTTGTTATCTTAGAACGAGGAAAAGTGACTTTTAAATCGATAGACATTTTTACTCATTTAGCAGCACTATGTAGCTTCAGCATGACAGGTGTCTCTCAGTATGTGCAAACAAGTAAGGCACCACTATTCAATGAGCAATACTAAATAAAATTTGGAATGACAATAATATTATATGGAAGGGTCCAGACTGTGAGGTATTGGATTGTTAAATGGCAGTCGTGATGTCTTGAATATGAAACGTCAAAGCATTTGGTAAATTCTGCAGTTGAGACAGGTTATGAATATTGTTGACGGGAGTGAGTCCAGTATAGCTGCTTCATTGTTTATATAATCATTTCAAGACTTCAGATTTAATTGTTCTTACAGGCTGCCATTTTACAAAAACCTAATGCAAATAAAGGTCTACCATTATTTGTGCTGTACTTCAGATGAGCAGACCATGTTGTGGTTTTCCTTACATGGAATTCAAGAAATGTGTTCTGTCCAAGACCACCTTTGTATGCAGTATGTGTGTGTAAGAGACCTGATGTAAATTGCAAGACTAGAAACGATCATTTCAGACGGACCACAGAACTAAAATCACTGATCTTCTCTGAGGTATTTGTGCAGCGGACAGCAGCTACCTGTAGTCAGTTTTGTCTTTTGTGATGTTTTTGCTGGATCCTCTTAGAAGCATCACTTCTGCGGTCATGTCATCGAGTACCAAACTGAAGGGTCTTCTGCCTCTAATTTGTTTGTTTAACATTACTGGGAACATTTTCTGTCTACAAGAATCCAAGTTATTGTTATGGACAAGATATTGTATGTAAAATATAGAGATTATGTTTTGTATAATCTGGTATTCAGAAACTCAAAGCTGTATGACCCAGAATTGGACAGTTTCATATTAAGGAGGTGCTGATCTGCTCTCTACTGTTGCATTAGTCCAGTATTTGTTGGTGTGTCTCAGTATTGACAAAGCCTCCACTGGTGGAGAACAGGAATCAGTGTATTTCCTGTTCTGTCAGAGGTGCACGGTCTCTCCTCAGCTTCACACTGTACATCTAAAATGTTCAGAGGGGTCTGGTGTTTAGCTGCGTGGAGTTTTCACAGCACAAGCTACCTGATGCCACAGCATACAGCAAAGCACTCAAATCAGAATGTCACTGTATTGCTAATATGACCATGAAAACTCTGTTTGCTTTTCAACAGTCTGCATTTTCCTTTTCACATCCTGAGGGGTCAGTTTTGCCACTATGGACAACTAAAGTAAGTACTGGCCCTGCCAGCCTCATACACAAGTCATCGGCCAGGTCGCCATGGGCCCCCTCCAGTGGGGACATCACCCATACCTATGACTAGCAGAAGCTTCTCTGCTTCCCATGGCCGCTGTCTTCACACACAGTGCAGAGGGACAAAAAGTTCAAAACGAGTGCTGTTAATCACCTCTGTTTATGTACTCTGCGTGTTCCTCGTTGGCTCTGTTGTCAAGTTGTCTCCATCCAAAACAGCATTGATGGGCAGTGTCCTCCTTCACACACTGCACTCACAGGTCTGACCACACATACAGTGTGAATTCACTTTTGAACATCTGTGTGTCTCAATTGTATGTTTACTGCATTTAGTGTAAATCAGCACATTTTCCTTTTAACATGGTTTTAGATTGTATGTATATAAATACATACATATAAAACCAATCAGACACCTGTTTATTAACGTTCAAGTTTCTGTTCATTCTGAAACCATCTTTGTACTGTAGCAAACCTTCTGTATGAAACAGTATATAATATTGTTTCTGATAGTCCCTTGTAACTGGTGCCATGAAAATATTAAAACTTGAAATAAACATTAAAAAATGTCTTGGATGCTTAAGTGATTTTTGTTCTGCTGAACTCATGACGCCTTAATCAACCGATGCTCTTTACAGCTGGATTTCAAACAGCACTTTACTGCTCTCTGGAGGAAATATTCTAAAACAACCACCCATATTGGCCTGAAGTGTGTGTAACCAAGCAAAGTGGTAAATAATAATTCAGTGCCTTCACTCTTTTCCCTATTTTGTTCCTGTTACACCTCTAGATTTGGGTGCATTGAAATATTTTTTTCACCATTCAGTAACTCTAGAATGAAAAATTGACATTTCCCATTTACAAAAGTCTTTAGTTCTTTACATACATATTTCTTTAACCACATTTTTAATTGTTAATTTTTTTACTTACTATTGATTTAAAAATATCAAAGAATTACTTTTAGAGGAATGGGAAAAGTCCCATATAAATATGCTTAAAATTGACTTTATAACTTTATAACAGCAGAACAAGATCAATGGGGCAAATATTTTCTGAAGGCTCTGATGTCAGCTCTAAGGTGCTTGAGTGACAAAATTTAAATACAACTGGATGAACAGACATACAAAAAACTTTTGCAGATGTGATTAGCATAGGTTAGTTTTTTGTGAGTAAGACTGGTAGAGTTTTTTGTGTGGAATTTTAATCTACTGTATTGCCGCTGAACCTGAACCTCTGGTTACAGGTTGCAGATGAAAAAAAGGATTTAATGCTTGATTACAGGTTGGACATTATAAAGTGCACTGAACTTTTGGTAGGGTTTATTTCTAGTTTATGTCTATTTACAGGTTTCCTATGAGCTCTCTGATTACTGCATTTTATGTACTCAAGCCCAACTATTTCCCATTGAAAAATTTAGTACACCAATTAATATTTCATAGGAACACAGTTCCTGCACCAGTCAAACTAACTGATTTCTCTCAGGATATTAATGTAATACATATCACTGTAAATCAGGAATTTATAATTACTTTATTTTATCACAAATACATAAAACAATAAAAGTTTAATAGCAGACAGGAACATGCAAATGTACAGGAAAGTGGAAAGAAAGGCACAGGCCTTCAGTCAGTGAAGACATGCAAACGGCCAGAGGCATTACCCCCCAGCAGGGCGTTCCGCACAGGATGGAGGGCCACCACGGAGCACACAGTGGACAGGTGCTCGTCACTGAAGGTGTGCAGCAGCTGGCCAGTCTCGTGGAAGACCTGCATCACGCGAGGCCTGGCCACGCTGCCCACTGCGAAGCACTCCTCCTGCTTGGGGTCCCACACAGCACGCAGCTTGGTCAGCCAGCGACCCGTCTGTACGTTGTGGCTGTCAAGAGCACAGTGCAGATGCAGACACACACAAAGATATGCGCACGGTTCTCACCCAGGATCCACTGCAATGTATTCTACACATACACACCCAAAGTGGATTTGTTTAATTGTGATGGTAGGGATATAGTAGTTTTTATTATATTTATGATCACTTGCTTCCTTCAAGATGTATTATTTTACATTATATTTCTACAAATCTGATGACTAAGTTCTATGGTTTAGTTACTGAACTGAGCACTGTCCAAAAAAAAAAAAAAAAAAAAAACCACACACACACACACAACAGAGCATAACTAAGCTCTTCACACAACTACATTTAGCTGCACAGTGAAGACAAGAAGGGGATTTATTTACCTGAAAGAACTCAGGAGGGGGACTTGCGACTTGAATTCAGAGGTGTCAAACACCCTATAAGAATTATTTTAGTTATTCTCCAGTATAAAAACTTTGAAAATGATCTGATGCATTAGGTCCCTTTCAGCTCACCTGATTTTATTGTCCATGCAAGTGGTGAGCACTCTGCTCCCAGTTTCAGGAGAGAAGTAAGCGCAGGAAATACTGAGTGTGTGACCTGGCAGGAGGGACACTGGCTTGCTGGCTTTCTTCTTCAGAGAGCGGATGTCATAGATGTGAACATCCCTAAGGTTGAAAGAAGATCTAAATGAAACATTTACACTGTGCAGCCTGGTATTGCCAATGTCATTTTATCCTTGCAGAAATTTCTGCAATAATCAGCCAATTTAATATAGTATTGGGGGGAATACATCTCACATTCACAATTTTGAAGTAGGACTATTCTATTTATATTCAAGGTGCAATTTATTTGTAGATTGACAGAATTAAAGTCTAGCAGCAGAATTTTTTGGAGTAATGAGTTTTTTTTTTAATCATGGCAAATTAGCAACTTGTCAGTAACTATTTAAACATTTGCTTACTTGCTTTCTGAAGCCACAAAATACTGCTTGTGAACAGGATGAACATGAACACAGCGGAGGGCTTTTGTATTAAGTGTAGACACTGCCAAAGCGGAGGTCCTGCATACAAACACATATAAGTGAAACTACTGCTGGCCTTGGGATACTCAAGCGAAGGAAATAATTCAGTTAACTGACTTAACTACCCTGGAGTTCTTCTATCAACAGTAAGGACGTCTCCGTTCCAGGTGCTGACCAACAGAGTGGAGCAGTCACTTGACAGAAAATCAAAGCTGTTCAAGTCATCGTCAGAGCGGTACACCTATTTTGATGAAACAGTAGGATAACAAGTTTAGGTCACGATGCAGCAGGTATATTCCGCTGCCGCAACACCTATGAGAAGTGGAGAGTCCCTGGCCAATTTTGGTGGAACAGTGACAGGTGGCCAATGGGCCTTTCTGCAGCCTTCAGATTTACATTTTTGGTCACATGGATGCCTTTATGCAGTAATACCTCATCAAAAACAGCTTTCTCAACATCTGTACTGCGCACTGTCCCATCATAGCTAAGGGTGATGAGGCTGGCTGGATGAGTGCTGGAGAACGCCATGCAAGAGACTGGTCTGGAGTGGGGCTCAAAGAGAAGCACCCCGCTGTCTCCCCACTGGCTACCCTGTGGAAAAAAAGCACCAGAACAATCACCACACACTCTGCACCCACACCTTGTTTTCATTTACACACAGCTGCTTGTTGTATTGGCATATGACCAAAAAGTAATAATGACTGAGGACACAAGGGAGATGACGAACCATTTCCCAGAGTCCCACGTTGCCCCATTTGTCCCCTGCAGCCATAAGCAAGCGTTTAGTGCAGGGGTGAAATGCAGCAGAGAAGATGCGGTTCTTCACCACCTTCATAATCCGATCACCACTAAGTCTCATGTTCTTCAGGGCTGCCCTGTACCTGCGAAACATCAACATGACAACAGAGTCCACAGAGACGCAGAGCATGTGAAGGACTATAAATGATTTGTAAACAACAAAGCAACTTACCTTTTCAAATCTAATTTGGACTTTTTAGTCATGGCCATGCACTGAAAAAAACAGTAACAGATTTTATTATTCACACATATAAAAATAAACACATTTATGAAAAAAAGAATGGAAAAAGATGTCACGTGTCCTCACCTCAGTCCATACTTCTAAAAGACCAGCAGGCAGCTTGGCACCCTCCTCCATGTTTACTGGATCCATTTCAATGGGTCCCTCTGGTTTCCCAGCTGCTTGAACCTAGACACACAGACAAAAAAAGAGCTAATTTGTGAAACTTTGACACAAAGGAATCAGAAACAATCAGTTATGTGCTGTTAATGGGTATCAACTCTTCCTGCTGTTCTTCTGCATACCAGCTCTTTTGGCAACTCGACAGGCACCTCAGCCTCTTTCTTTTGTAACCTCATGGACTTGCGAACAGGAAGAGGACTCTTGGGCTGATGTCTGTTAAGGAGGAAACAGACATCTTTTACATACCCCTCAAATATCACACAAACTGCTCCATAGCTTCAACACAAACCAAAAGTATGCAATGACATACATACATATATACATACATACATAAAAAAGTAAAGAGAGATTATTATGACTTACATTCTGAGAACTCTCTTAGTGGGTTTTTGCTTCAAAGCATTGGTAGCCTACCAGGGAGGGGGGAGAAAAAATAAATACATAAACAAACATTCCTGAAGCTGAAATTAGACATTAATTTTTTTTTTTATTTAAGTGTTGATCTTTTTACAAATATCCCTCTTTGCATTCTGTGACCTGTTTATCCCAACCACACCGCCCATATTTTGCAACAGAATGGGAACAGATTCACTTGCAGCTTTCAGCTGTACTTAAGACTTCATATTCAGAAGAATGGAATCTCAACACAAAGCTGGCAAAAAAACAGCAGCAAGCATTGTTCTTTGCTGAAGCCCAGCTGTGCATGGTGACTGTCCTCAGCTGCTTCAGGTAGGCACGCACATTTTACAATAAATAAAACTTAAAATATGTTGTACGTTTTACAAAACAGGGGGCTGCATTAATAATGATATGCTTCCTTGCTATCCATATATTTACACACACAAATCCAACAACAATTTCAGGGACATAGAGCAAACCCAACATAGCCATAGTCAAGTTAATCAGTGCAGTTTTGCAGCCACCGTGACATGGACCTCATATTTTCAGAGTGTGGAAAGAAATCCTCAAGAACCCAGGAAGAGCATCCAAACTCAGCACAGACAGAGGGATGCATCCGTGAAAGACCCTGCAAAGAAGCAACTGTCTCTACAGCACAAAACAATGAATATACCTGCGCAATATTAATGGAAGACAGGAAAGCCTGGTTTTGTCTGATGTTCTCCAACCGCTCCAGTTCATATGAGGATAAACCACATGGAACATCCTGCAAATATAATACATACAATCACTAGAAAAGCAAGGAAAGCATGCTTGTGACAATTGAAAAAAGACAAAAAAAAAACCCTACATCTGGGGATTCCTGCTCAGTTTCATCGCTGTCAGATGAGGATTCAGTGCTAGATGTTGTCTCCTTATTTTCAGTAATTGCACTCTGTAAATACAAAAGAGGTTTTGAAAAAAAGCACAGACAATATTAAGTCTGAACAAGTGTTTGGTGTCACATTTAAGGAGCCATTGTGGCTTACCTCTACATTTCTCTTCTCTTTTCCACATATTCCTCCTTGAAGGTGTGTGTTGGCAGAGCTGTACCGCAGGCATTTTGGAGGAAGGCCTTGCTTTGGGGCTGACGAGCACCGTTTCTCTGGAGCTCTTCGTAGTGATCTCCGTAGAACTCCAGGGACACCAGGGCCATGTGGGGGGGTCACCTCCTGTGCCCAATGAACAGTTTACATGGTTTAAGCAGGGACCCTGACCCAGTGTGTGATGTTTTTATGAAGTGTACAGTGAGGCACACTAAGTTCACTGGCCTGCTGGAGCAAAAACTCCAGTACACCTGCATAACTACATTTAATACATTTTAACACCTTTCTAAATACTGTGGGTCCTCTACTTACAAACTTAATTGGACCTGAGAATTAGTTATTCACTCAAAAAGTAGATCTTCAGTTCTATAAACTGATAGTGGCGTAATGAGTACTAGCAAAATTAGCAACTATTGAACTAAGCAACTGTAATCCATATATCATGTGACTGTATGTATATCTATCTTTTTTAATAAAACACTTTGACTTTTGGAGAAAAGTGTTTGATAAATGAATAAGAAATTTAAATGGTTGGACACCATTGCAAATGACAACCACCACCTATTATGTGGGAGACTGTGGTTTGATTCCCAGTGTAGTAATGCCCCTGCTTTTCATTAACAGTCCTTAGGCATATCTACCTGCCACCATACAGGACAGTGACAAGAACAAAGAGAGTTCTGCCAACTCTGATGTTGTCCAGATTAATGTTTGCACTGAATGTTGGAGAATCAGAACATTTTGTAAGTTATAGGAACCAATCACATAAATAAATTTGACTCTCGTTTTTTGTGGGTGGTGCACAACATGACCAATAGTATGTGGAGACCCCTTCTAATTAATGGGTTTGGCAATCAGGTGCATAAAATCAAGAATACAGCCATGCACTCTCCTTAGACAAACATTTGCAGTAGACTGGGTCATACTAAAGAGCTCAGTGACTTTCAATATGGCACTGTCACAGGATGCCACCTTTCCAACGAATCATTTTGTTACATTTCTGTCCTGCTACACCTGCCCTGGTCAACCGTTAGTTCTCTTTATGAAGGAGAAACCTCTGGGAGACACAAGACAACTCAACCACAAAGTGGTAAGCCACACAAGCTCACAGAATGGGGCTGCCAAGTACTGAAGCGTGTTGCATGTAAAAATCATTTATCCTTTGTTGCAACACTCACTATCAATTTCCAAATTGCCTCTGTGAGCAATGTCAACACAACAAATGTTTGTTGTGAGCTTCATGAACTGGATTTCTATGGCTGAGTGGCTGCACACAAGCCTAAGATCACTGTGTGAAATGCCAAGTGTTGGCTGGAGTAGTGTAAAGCATGCCACCATTGGACGCTGGAGCAGAAGAAACATGTTCTCTGGAGTGATGATTCATGCTTCACCATCTGTCAGACTGACAGATGAATCTGGGTTTAGCAGATGCCAGGACAGTGCTACCTGCCTGCATGCATAGGGCCAACTGTAAAGTTTGGAGGTGGAGGAATAATGTTCTGGGGCTGATTTTCATAGTTTGGGATCAGCCCCTTAATTGCAGGGAAGGAAAACCTTAATGCTATAGGATACAATGACATTCTAGAGAACTGTGTGCTTAAAACTTTGTGGCAACAGTTTGGGGGTGGAAGGCCTTCTCTGGTTCAGCATGACAGTGCCCCTGTGCACAAAGCAAGGCCCACAAAAAATTACTTTTCGGAGTCCGATGTGGAAGAACTTGACTGGCCTGCAGAGACCAGACCTGAACCCCACCAAACACGTCCGGGATGAACTGGAACACCGACTGTGGGCCAGATCCTATCACCCAACCTCAGTGCTTGACCTCACTGATGCTCTTGTATCTGAATGGGAGCAAACTCCTGCAGGCATGTTCCAAAATCTAATGGAAAATCTCCCCAGAAGAGTGGAGGCTGTTACAGTTACAATGGGGAGACCAACTCCATACTAATATCCATGATTTTGAAACAAAATGTTTAACATGCACATATGGGGTTGTGTTCATGTGTCCAAATACTTTTGACCATGTAGTGTATCTTTGTCCAAGTACAGCACCAACTGCATTACATTAAAATACCCATTTTACATTACAATTCCAACAAAAATAAACAGGAAACTAAAATATCCATTGTTACAGCATTAATTTTAGTGACAATATGAAAATCCACAAAAACAATATTAGGAATGTCAAAATTCTTACTCATGTTTTGACCACCGCAGGTACTGAAGTGCTAAACTCATTCGGTGAAACTCAGTAGCATCAATAACTTACTAATTTTAACCTGTTTCGGTAAAAACACGCAGGGGATCCTTCAGAATGTAATAAATCCGAGCTTCCCGCTTCACAGGGCTTGTCGAAACCCCAGGAAGAATAAAGAAAACCTTTAAAGCAGATAACAAGGAGCGTCTCAAACAGAATGACAGACACAATGAAACGGAACGCAATTCCTACCCTGTCCTTTATGATGCCGAGTAGCATTTTAATAATCCCAAAATATAAAGACATTTAAGGCGCACAAAAATATAGTAACTTAGTAAATTCAAACAGGGGTTACAGGGTCGAAACGCCTCCGGTTTTCTACTTTACAGCAATTCGACAGAATAAAACTACAGCAGGACATCCACCTTTTTTCAGTCATGTATTAAAAGTTTAACTGCAACATCATATTTACAACGTTGCAAAATAACTAACTGAAATATTACAATACCAAATCTAAGTACCACTCCTCATTTTTGTCAGGTTTAACTTAACTGTTTTTACAAACTGCGATATTACCATACGAGGAAATAGTTATTCACTACGTCCTTACATCTACGTATAAAAAATGCGTCTCTAGACGACAAAAGCAAGCAGCTACCCAGTTCACCTTAATAAACGAATGCAGTCAAAAGTACCTGTAATAAACGGTGAATTTTTTCACCAGACTCTGCGAACTTGACCTCCATCGTCACCGTCTCTACTTCCGCCATTACAAGTTTCTGTGAAGCACACGGAGGATAATGACTAAGTTTCATATTCCCGCCACCGCGAGTGCCCAACAAGACCCGCCTCCTGTGTGCTGTTCTCTGATTAGTCACTCCCTCCAGCGTGGGAAACGTTGAAACACTTCCTGCCGTTTGCGCTGTGAAACGACGCGAATTCAGTTTAATTCAAGTAACTTATATTTTTTCTCACACACTGACACGACAGGTTAAACAATCAATCTGCGTTTTCGCGGGATACATTCAAGCTAGATAGTGACATAACGTTTTAAAAGCTGCTCGCTGATTGGCCGTTCAAGCACATTCTCCCTGTGCTCATTTCCTCAAGCCCGGGAAAGTCAGTCGCTTCTGACGAAATAAGACCACGCCCACTCACTGCAGGAAACAGTACACGCGCTCACTTTACGAGCCTCTATTGGACATTAGTCTGTTAGTAAATAAAAAGTTACAACCAATAAAAGCTCAATAATACAGACGTATCTCTATTTATTTATGAGTTGAATTCTGTAAAAAAAAAAACTTGAAAAAAATGTTTAAAAATTCTCTAATACAATTTCCCCTC
Source organism: Arapaima gigas (assembly GCA_900497675.1). Taxonomy (NCBI): domain Eukaryota; kingdom Metazoa; phylum Chordata; class Actinopteri; order Osteoglossiformes; family Osteoglossidae; genus Arapaima; species Arapaima gigas. The sequence goes on along the minus strand of UFQX01000183.1, from coordinate 3,525,353 downwards.
GCTTTATTCACCGGGTAAGATCAGTAAAACCTCACATAAAGCAATTATAAATAAAAGCACTTAGTAAGAAATTAATTTTTTCCCATAACTTCAAACAATATTAAGATCGAAAGTTACCATTACTGAAAATTTAAAAAGTACTGTATAATCTTCTCGTAAAGCTCCCATTCCTAATCATGTGTCAAATGTCGCTCACTTTTAATTTGTTATTATATGGACAACGAAAATAAGCTTAATAGACGCTTCTTTTCATTTATTTACTGGCAAGGTTGGCTATAGCTATAATTAATAAAATTCTGTGTAGGACTAATAATTTAATTAACCATGAACTACATTAAAATGAAAACTAATGTTAAAATAACTGAAAATAGAAATGTGGTCTCCACAAGCTGCTATTCAACTGCAACTTAGTGTCATAAACATGTCCAAGCACATCATTCTGTCACTGATCACTGACACATCATTGGGTTCATTTAAAGACACTGATCACTGACAGAAAAAGTGTCACAGCAGGGGGGAGTTCAATCTACTGTCAGTGAACAACTGGGGAAATAAATACAGATTTGGTCCTCTCTACTATAGATAGAAACAACAATTTTAGGAAATTGGTAAGTAGAAAAAGTATGATTAAAGATAAACTGGAAAAGGTTCATATCTGATAATTAGTAACTTGTGATTACATGAGGAATCAGTGCATTTCATTTCAAAGACAGGCTCTCAAGAGTTCATGCGAAATACTGCACTGTACATCCACATTACTAGAATGATAATATTCTGGATTTTAAGGTGGGTTTGCTGGGCAATATGTAATTTACTTTTTGTATTCAACATTTATTATGTGGCGCTGCATCATATGTGTATTATGGACAGGTACTGTAATGATAAAAAAAGCATTTATCCTGAAGGTGCTGATTCAAACTTTACTCACTGCTACTGTTGCAGTTTGATCAAGGTGCACTGGATCCTCAGCTAAGGAATACAAATCCAAGACTGTGCTATGTTACAACTAATTTAAACAAACTCATACTCAGTGCAAGCTGTCGACTGATTCATTATATTGAGACGCACGATTTCTCAACCAGACAAAAACACCATGGAAGCAAGTTTGATTAAGGTTGTCTGACTACTCTCACTGTTTGAATGACATTTCCTCACATATATCAGCCAGTCTATAAAGGGATGCAATTAAATCTAAATAAATGAACAGCAGAATATTCATATATTTGAATGTTCATAAGTTTGCCGTTTGTTAGGATGAGGCAGTGTACTTACCATGAATTGATACAATAATATCAAACGTCCTGTCAACACTTATAACGGAGTCGTGTACAAGGTAAAACTGCAACAGCGACTTATGAAAATGTGTAACTTTTTTCATGCAACAGGCTTGATTTCCAAGCCACATTAGCCCAAATACATCCTCATTTACTTCTAAAACAGGTTATATTACTCACTGGCTTTTTTCACTCTGTAAAGCACACAAACATTTTTTACATAAGTACAACTACTGTATATACTTCCCATTTCCTATTTCCTATCACGTTGATGATCTCAGCCAATCAAAACCTTCAATTAAGGTAAATATAATAACAAATTTGAAATAGCAGATTCATCATTATTCATTTAACTGTTGCTTTTCTCCAAAGCAACTTACAAGATTAACCTTTTACCTGATTTATCCATATATCAAGTCTGACTTCCAGTCTTCTTTTTGTAGTAGAGCCGCCTTTTAGATTTTGGAACGGTTATATTTGTACAGGAAGGCCACACAGGATTTGAACCCACACCCAGATAGCCCAGGCGCTGTATTTCCATGCCATTATTTTTTTCACTGGAACAATTTACAGTAAATAACATTTAGCTCAGCTGTACTATAGCCGGAACAGATGTCGGATTTCCATAAGACTATAAAGCACTTCTATCGGCATCGAGTCCCCTTGCTGTACAATATAGACAGTGATCTTGTGAACTTTATTCTTTTCTGTTACGAACATTCCTGATCCGAACAATCACGTCGTTTCTAGGTAGATTACAGCCCAGTTTATTATTATTATTATTATTAGTATTATTTGCTTATCTATGCCTGCCTCTGCTGTTTGCTGTACAGTGTTGTTCTCAATGTTCTTGGTGAATTGATTTGGCAACCCCAATGTGTATATTTATCATGCCAATAAAGCAGAACGAATCTGAATCTCTTTTAGTGCGACATTTTTAACTATACCTTGACTGTGTGTGCCACGATGACAAAGTTAAACGATGTAACATGATATACGTCCTAGAAGTTGTAATCCTGTACAAAGAGGTGTATTCATCGAGAAGAGCATGTCAGTAACAGTCAGACCACAGCCTGAGCGGTCGATTTACAGTCTGTTACGTTGAATGTTATGATAGTTTGAAAACGGATATTCTTAAAAACGCAGTTAGTTTAATGGAAATACAGGTCCAGGCGCTACGACTTTGCACTGACCAGCCGATGCTGACAATGAAAAAATGCATGAAAATGAAATTTTTTTATTACAAATATCATGACCTATGTTGATATCATCGCTGTCATGCATAAAAACATCATTTTTGTGGCATTTTTATGAATTTTTGATGACGTATTTTTTTGTCCAGGAACTGATTATATTTTCCTAGAAAGAAATAGAAATTCAACCCTCTAACATTGCGAATTTACATGACGGGCTAATTTCAGGGAACGGATTAACCGCATTATGTGAAGGATGGGTGTAATCTGCTGTGTACAAGAGAACCATCTTAAGGTTTATTGAACAAAAGTGTTAAATAATAATTTGTACAATTAACAATTAACTCTAGCAATCATTAAAAGTATGACATATACATGAATACGTAATTCATAGGTTGGAAGTAATGTTATAGGTAAGGAAATGAATATGTAGCCAAACACTTGGGCACTGAAAGGTAATTGTCGTACCACTTGGTACTGCTAACAGAAAAATGCTAGCGTTCATAAATTTAGTGAAAATTTGCCTCCATATGTGGGTACATTATGTAAGTATATCTGTAAATCTTATTTATGAATCGTGTTTACAGTAGAGTACGCCGACTGTTTCGTGTGCTGTAGACATACCTACTAGTACCCGCAAAATGAATAGAGCATAACTGTTTGTGCTAAGTTTTCGATGTTTACTTTTAATTAGCTTTTATTTTAATATCACTTCCTTTGGTAGTTTAATAAGTGGACTGCTTTATCATTTGTATTGTCCCAAATTAGTTTTAGGTAACTTTTAAACTATTACGTTATACATTAACCTATAAGATACTCACAAATCACTCATGAAGACAAGAGTTCCCCCTGAGATATAATAGATTTATTAGCAAGAGGTAATCAGGAAACACATTTTATACAAAACTGGAAATGTTTCTAGCTGTGGAAATAAAGGATTGAAAGATAATTCTCATACCACTGGATATTGCTCACAGCAAAATGTTTGTTTTTATTTTCATATATGTAGTATGAGTATTTGCCTGTATACGTGATTACATTATGTTTAGCTATATATACTTTGATTTAACGATTCTGGTGGTTACAGTGGAGCATGCCTGTAATTTGCGCATTGAATGTATTTCTATACTGTACATTGTAAAAATACATACAAATATTCACAGAATAAGCACTACATTACTATATTCCTGCTACGAGAATAAGTATAGACAGGATTACAGTATATGCAAAACACTTTAAAGTTGTCGTCTACTTCTAAATTATGGATCTAAATATCACAGATTGTTTCGCATTTTAGGTTTTAAAGCTTATTAGTTTACAATGTTTTACAGAGGTATGCTTTACACTGTTTCACATTTAGAAATATATAAGGCTGCATGTACAAAATATACAGCATACATTTTTGTCAGGCAAATTTGCAAAGTTTGTACAAAATACATAACTTCCATATTCACTCAAAGATGCAGTATCCCTTTTGTCTTCCAAAAGACTATTAGACCACATTACAAAAATACCTTTATAATGCTGCAGGTGGAAATCACACTTTTCAACAGCGGTCTATTTAAAAACATGACATCAAGCCACATTCCAGCACCACTTAAACAGAAGGAGGAAAACATATTGTCCCTCAACAACACAGGAGCTGAACATCCATTAATGAGGGAATAAGTTCACGCCAGACATTGTTTTATGAGTTCATCCGTCTTACCTTCTCCCTACTACCTCTCCATTCCATATATCAAATTTAAAACAAACATAGGGTTTTGATAAAGTGGGTATAGCTACAAAAGTACTTTAATACTTTGCTGTACTTCCATAATAGATATTCTGAAAATGCTCGTTTCTGTCAATACATTATTGCCGAAACAAGAAATACTGCATCTTCAACTAAAAGCTATATAATTACAGTGCCCTTAGATTACATTCTGGGACTGGTGCTCCCATTTTGCAGTACTGGATAGGAGGGATTTTTGAAGATAATTCAAGACCGGATATGTTATAAATAAGTGATTCCCTACTTATGAATGTCAGTACTCAGTCACAACCAAAGAGCCTACTGATAAAACATCAGACATGCAAGTGTTTACACTCCAGTACAATAAAAAGCGTGTCAAATACTGATTACAACACTGAACATCAGATGGTTAGCTTATCCAATCAGCTCTTTTTATGACAAATGCAATTTCCATGTTTGAAACATTATAGGAGCAATCTGAAAACTACTTTTTACATTTAGTGTTGTTTAAAAGTACAACTGAAGCAAAGCACAGACTTAAGCTAATGAAATGTTTTACCGCTATTAGTCAGCACATGCCCAGATAAATGGGATGGATGCCTTATGTTCAACAATGGCTACTATAGCCCTACTTATGTTGAAAAGGTCTAAAGGCCAGTCAGCCTTATGGCCCTTCATCTTAAACATATGTTAGTACTGGTGTTGCAAGCGATATTTTAAAGTACCATGCCAGGTTACTCATGATTATAAGCACAAATAAAGGAAAGTGGCACATACAGTGGGAGCATAGCTTGTATGGGGCAGGCTGTGCTACTGAAATCTTTTCAATTTGGGATCTTCCTGTCTGGATTTGGTAAAAATATGTGCTCTTGTGTTTACATTGCTACATCAGTGGCACTAACTCTTACACAAAATAAATATTTCAGTAAAGAAATGTGATAAAGCTTCCCGTTTAGGTAAGAATTATTTTACTATCATCAGCTCTTACTGGAAGTACAGGATTTAACTGTATATAAAGAACTTTCATCTGATGGTGAGGAGAAAATAAATCATTTTTATGGTATATATGGTGTAGAAAATACCTTTAGACATGCTAACTCTCAATTAACATGAACCATATAATTACAACTCAACTGGTGTGGTGGTGTTTTTCTTTTTTAAGTTGTTTTTAGTCTAAAAAATTGCTTGATTCTTTGATCAAGCGCAAAAAAAAAACAATAGTGAATAAGAAATAAGCAACTATGTTTCCCCAGTCTTTGTATCTATAATGTATAAAAGCTTGTTAGGCATCTAGTTAACCTCTAATAACAAGGATACACAGGTCCTCTCAGAAGCACACACAGAAGGGTATGTTTAACATGATGTAATACAAATAATGTTTATGTACATTATATACAGCAGCTCCCATTTGCACCCTAGAGAGGAGTAATGCTTATCCTCAAGTAGGCATTTTGGGTTCAATTCTGAGAGATGCTTCATACAGGCTTTCTTCATCCAGTACAGAGCTCTGGTCCAGTAAGTACAGTGTTGCCTGAAAGAAATCACTTTATCAATGGAAGATAGCTTATAACAAAACATTTTATATAAACAGTAACATAACAGTTTACATTACAGTCCTTACTGCAGTGTTATTTTAAGGACTCTTGCTGTTCTCATAATTTTGTAAAGTCTTGTGCATTTTATTCTACTGTAAAATTAATAGCAAATAATGATAACCACAACAAAAATTTTTAACAATATAGAATGCAATTAGAATGCTTTGTCAGTAATGAACATTTGAAAATTTTCTCCTAATAAATTCATATTCTTTGTGATTGTTTCATGTAAAGTAATTACTACATCACAATTTTTCATCAACTTTGAAGACAAGACACATTTCATCAGTTTTAAAATGATACCTTTGGTTGGTATTCAATCTTGTAAGATGTCTGCTGAAACTGTCTTATTTCTCTGATGATGTGGGAAATCTGAAAACATGAACAGTCATGAGTTTTTCTTGGTGCTTGTGGCATCACCACTGATGAAAGGGAAGAGTCATTCTCTTTAGAGACAGGTGTACTTTACCATCCTCATCTTGGAGAAGTTCACAAGGTTGTCCTCAGTATAGTTTGGGGTACCCTCCTCAATGAAGGCAAGGTCTGTGAGGTACATCCCCAAGTACGGGACACAAGGTGGATCACAGCTGTAAGTCAAAACACAAACAACTGCCTTATTTTCAGTCCAGGATAAAAAGTAACATTTTGCACATGCTGTAATCAGCTCCAGGTTATACATCTTTCAGATTTTTTGTTCCCCAGGTCCCACAAAATATTTCAATCAATGATGACTGAGCATGTCCAGTTGTCTTGAAAATTCAGTAAATCCCAACCTCTGGTCACACCTACATAGATCCTAATGTAGAAAATACTTACTTCTTCAAAGCCTCTCTCAGGTTCTTAAACCTTCCCTCAGATGAAACCAGTTTTTGCAGTTTGTCAATCACTGCCTTTGTCTAAAGTAGAAGAATAAAGTCTTCATGAAAAACATTATAACACAGCTGCAACTGGGCAACACTTGCCATTTTTATAATTATGATGACATTAGCAGTATAAATTCACCCTGATAAAAGGTTAAAATGGTTTAGTGGTGTTTACTGCCCACTTTTCCTGGTGAGGGTCACAGTGGATTGAAAATGTTTTTTGTAAATAATTTCAGCGGGAGAAATTATGCAGCTGATATTGTTCTCTTCAATACATCAATCAAATTGTGGCACAAAATGATACAACAGTATGAAATAAGACAAGTAGCAATGTGTAACAGGAGAAAGAAAGCTAGTATGATTGTTGTGGAATATGTTGCGAGGTGTCCACCTGCTTAGAAACTTTAAGCCAGGTTTTCTTCAGGCGGAAGATGGAGCTGCGGTTGAGGGAGGAGGTGATCTCCAACACTGCATTATAATTATGAAGGCAGCGGCAGATGTCAGCCACTGCCACCCACTTCTCTATCACTGCCACCCGCATGTTCACATCTTCCCATCGCAGGATTTCGGTGGCGATCAAGTTACTGATCTTTCGAGGGGAACAGTGTAGGGAAGGATGTGTTTAATAACAGGAAAAATGATTGAAAGAGATACTATTCTCACAAATGCACATTATTCCAAAGAGTATTATGTCGGCTAAGTTCTCAGTCTCCTAAGGTAATGTATCTAATTTCACACTCTAAAACCCATTATGAATTCTATTTATTCTATCATTATGTACATCAGATATACCTTTGGTCATTAATAGTCATTGCATTATTACATACATCATTGAAATGCTTAGTTGTTTTCATTATGTAGGGAGTCTTCTCATTCTTATCATTCTTCATCCAGCCTTGCCCAAAGAATTCCCTGGTGAATGCATAATAAAGCAAAAAGGGGTAACAATGAGGCAACAAATGCACTCAACTTGGTATCTCTCTTTCCATACTTTCAACATTTAAATACTAAAAATGCTTGTGTAACAGACAATGTACGAATGTTTCAGCATTTCTCTGCCCTTGAATGGTGACCCTGGCCCAGCAATAGAACTCACTCATATGGGATGACCTTGAAGACCAGATGGTCCAACAGGGTGAGCTGCTCAGCGATTTCCAGTGCAGAGTGGTTCTCAAAGGGCTCTGCTTTCCCCCCCTCAGCCTTTCACAAATGGGGCAGACACACACTGTCATCCAGGTGCCTACACCACTACACGGGAATGCTTTTACATTTTCCACTCTTGACTCAATACCACAAAAAGTGCTAAATGTCCGGAAGCACCATTCATGAGTCATTCACTAAAGCTGTGTGTGATGTTTCATTTGGGCCTGTTTACCTGCTGTATCACCTCCTCTAGCGTGATTTGGTTGTCTCCAGGGTCCTCTTGGGTGAGAGTTCTACAAAAAATGCAATGGAGCATATCTTATATACATCTAGGTCTACCAGTTTAGTCGTAATGTGGCAGATTTAAGTTTTGCGTATTGAATCAACAAGCTTAGATTTAAGAATTTGACAAATAAAGTCGGTCAGATGCAGCCATTTTTTTTAACACTGGGTAGTCCTATGCTCAATTTAATTCATTTTTATAGAGCTCTTCTTCTCACACAGTGACCAACATGGCTGAATAACGCATCACAAGAACAGAACACATATAATAGATATTCCAGCTCCTCTCCAAAGTAATGCCAGTTCCTGCTGGCACTAAGGGAGCTCTGCCCTGCTGTGCTGCCTGATGATACCTGATGATGTTGGCAGCTGCTTTCCTCTCTTGGGTTAGCAGCTCTGGGTCATGGATCACCTCCTCTAGGAAGCTGATCACTTTCAGTTTCAGCTCAGTGTTGCTCTCAAAGTCCTGGTCAACAGGGAGAGTATATGAAAACCTGTGAAAGTCATGCAAAGGGATGCTGAGTACTGTGGACATGATATTGCTGTGCTTGCAGTGCTGTACCTGGGAGTGTTTAGACACCCAGTGCCTCAGGACATTAAGCACTCTGTTGGTTGCAGCTCTCCTGATGATAAACTCCTTATCACCATTTCGCTGGTCAGTGGGAAAACCTAGGACCAGCAGACTGACATGGTTATTTACACATGCATGAATCACTTCTTTAACAGACACTTTTAATCCAAAGAGTTGTAGCACACATTTTTCACATTTCAATCTATTTGCAGCTATTTTATGCTTAACCACATAAATTCTATTTTAGAATACAAAAATATATTGCCTTGGCACTTGCAGCACAAATTCACCTCCAGAAAAACCTTTTGTTATTGTTACCAGTATGTTGCTGAAATATTGAAATGTACATGAAACTACTGTGAGAGAACCCATTGTTTAACAGATAAATGGTTTCTGCTTTTCGTCTGGGGTGTTTACACTACATCTGAATTACCTGTGCTAGCCAGGGACATTCGGCGGTACTTCTCCTTGGTGGGTGTGCCCTCGTTCGCACCAGCTGTAGCAATGGCAAAGGCAGATGCTGCAGACAGTGCACTGCGGTTGCTGTCTAGTTCCCGGCATGATGACACCACCATGCCATTGTTGTAGGAAAATAAGGAAAATTCTGGTGTGAGAAAAATAGGGAGTGCGCTAATTAACAAACAGAACACTTTGGACTGTGCTTTTCATGTTTTCATATGATTCATGTCTGGTTGAAATAAATTTAATTATGTTTTTATATAAAGCATTAATTGTTTATGGATAGCCCCCCCCCCTTCCTTCCCTTTAAAACACTCCGGTGTAAATGGAAAAAAATATGCTGCGAATGTGTTAAAGAGTGAGTATGAGTAGCTGTGAGGATTTCCCACTTGTGAATAAAGGAGTATTGCCCAGATTTGTACCTGTAGGAGAATGATTATTCAGGAGCCACTGTTTTGGGATTTTTTTGGGAAAAATAAATTAAAGCTTCAGGACTCAGATACTGTGTGTAATGTCAGTAATCAAAATTTTTAACACTTGATATCAGCACTAGCACCACCATACTTCCTTTTCAACTTTAATCCAGCAGAGGGCAGTAAGACACTAAGAACTATAAACAAATATTAATATACGTGACCCTCCTGCAGGGCTTAAAGCATAATCATCACTCTAAATATAAAGCTATATGTTACAGAATAACCTTGTACAGTACATTTTTGCCTGCAGTTCCCTGCTGTGCTCTTAAAAATTGTGCAAAATAACTTCAAGACCCCTTGTCACTTACACTGTATCTTCACTGAGAATGTGGTATTGCAGTTTTTCATAACAAAAAGAATAGCGAGGATTATTACGATTTTCTGCCAAGCGTTAGCACAGAGGGTGTGGATAAAAAACTGTATGGGAGTAATGGAGGAGAGCTGTGAGAAACAGAGAACCGCAATCTGTGGACTGCAAATGAGCCTGCTATTAAGGGGTGGAAAAGAAGCAGTGTGAACATTGCTACTCACGCATGACTCCAGCATCATCTGCCTTCAGCAATCTCACAAAAAAGCACATGTGCAAATGGTGCATCTATCCGCATAAGGCAGGCTAAGCTTCTTTCTAGTTGGTGTATCTCTGTTCCCCTCTACCAAACACCCCCAGACAATAGCAAACACTGACAATACTGGTGTTGTCTCTCAGAATTGTGATACCTCTCACCATTTTATTTTAAAAGGACAAAAAACCACATCTGTCTTCTGAATCATTCATTGCGGTCACTTTGGTCTGAGACAGGTGTACAGATTGACTGCTAGCATGTAATCTTGGTTTTCAGGTCTCATATCAGTAATGGACTACAGTGCTTCGTTCACTGTGGGTTTCTGTACCTGAGGAGTTCTTGCATTTTGTGTGTTTTGGGGTCGTGGGGGACTTAGTGGGCGATGTGTCGGTCTCGGCGTCATCACCACTCTGACTTTGGTTGTTGTCACACTCTTCTGTAACCGAGGTGTCTACACAGGGTTTAGAGCACACATGATGACTTTTATCTCAGCTGTCCTGCATTCCCGTAATTATGGTTTTGATTAATGTATAATTTTGTTGCTTAAGCCAATGCTTAATGCTACAAAGTAAATGTTTAGGTTACACGCCATGCTCTAGGTTACAGTAGGAACCCTACCCGGGGCTTAACCTAAGAACCTTTCCTTAGTACCTTTACCACTGTGCTACATGCTTCCTTAACCCTAACCCTAATGCATCAAGGCATATTGCACTGATCAACATTTAAGCTGCACATTCAACAGCCCTACACTACATTTCAGCTCACTGGCCCTCATCTTTATCTCATTAAAATGTGATATTCAGTGGACAGGACAAAAGGCCTGCTGCATAAGTCTGACCTTGCTTATGGAGCCATGATTCCTCTGCTTTCTCTCCTTTGTTGTCTGCCTCATCTGGGATCTTGCTGGGGAGGGTGCTGGACACGTAGAGCTTGTTGATGTCCAGTGTGGTCTTGCTGAAGGGTGACATGGAGGAGTACATACTTGCATAGCCATTGGAGGAGCAGCTGAGGGCAGCCAGGTCCAGTGCCTTGCCCCCAGTGATGATGGGGATGTTGAGTGAGAGCTTGCGCCGCCGGTTGGGTGATGAGGTCTTGGCGATGGTGAGCGGGGGTGGGGAAGAAAACTTGCGGCTTGCCCGTGGGGATTTGGGCGGCTCTCCGTACAGAAGCTTGTTGTTCTGACTGCTGGCAAAGAACAGCTCCAAGGATCTGGACATAGCACAAACAAGCTACATTCAGTGCTAGGCTTTTCTTTAGACACACAGTCCTACAGAAATGCAGATAGCATTTGAGGACTATGAACAGTGAAATATGATATTAGTAGCAGCAAAATTTGAACATTTTTGTGGAGCAGTGTATTGCTGCATAATGCCACCCACACATAGAAAGCCACCCCTCACAAATGCCTATAAATAGGCTGTCAAGTGACAGTGTGGGTAGCAAGGGTGGTGCCAATGGCAGCCAAATGGAGGTGGCCGGCAGGGACCGGCAGCTCACTGGAACAGGCTGTGCGGAGGGGCCACCGCTGTGGGGGTGGGCGTGTGGCAGCCTGCCTTTGTCTCCAGCACCGAGTTGCAGAAAAGGGTCTGCAATGCAAAGCGCTGCGATAAATATTTAATACTGTAGATCCTCTGCAGACGGCAGGAGGAAAGAGAGGGTGGGGTCCTGCAGCAGAGTGGCTAGTTGCCATGGCAACGGTGCAGCATAGAGGCCCGGTCAGACTAAAAAGGAGTCTAGACCCAATAATGGCTCTTTTGCTGGAAAAGATATCACTGACCGTGACAAAATTTACTTTTTACCAGCCCATTCCTGGTAACATGGTAAGCACAGTATACATGAGGTATGTTGTGGGATAGAGTTCTGCAGAGCCTATTAACACACAAGCTATAGTCTCAATCTATCTCTAAGTGCCATACATAACTATAAATACACTCCTCACATAACAAGGTTCATCCATTCCATGACCCCATTAGGCAAATTTCTGTTGTAAGGGACTTAAATAACCAATATTTGTTAGGGTAAAACTGTCTGTTCTTGGAAAAAAAAATGTCACTCAAAATTAATCCAAATGCCAATACAAAAAGAATTTTTATGCATTAAAATGTAAGACCAAGATGACTTATAATATTTGTAACCAAATATGCGTTTCAAGCTCTTCTTTTAAATTTAATTTTTATTTTTATTCATTCATTAATCATGAATAACTACTGGCCCAATGCAGAGTGGGGCTAAAGCCTTACTGACATTAGTATAAAGATATCCATGTCATTAAAGCTGTTTATATGATTTAAATAATTTAGTTAACATATACATGTTTATAGTTTATTTTTAAATGTAGTCAAAAGGGGAAGTAGGTATGGTAGTGGTTAGATTGGTTTGAACTGCTGTGTTATGCTGAAATGACCTGGTTCAAGCTCTTCTCCTGTTATAGCAGTCTCAAACAAGGTACTTATCTTGAATTGCCTCAGGGGTATTTTAATTTACAGTGTTAAGCTACCTACAATGTTTTACCCATTTATACAACTATAACAATTACTATAAATGATTAAATCAGTGTAACTAGCTTAACATTGCTACTTGCTTTGCTAAAAAACCATCAGGTAAGTGAACTGAAGATAGTACTGAATCTGAAGGTTTCAGTTGTGATTTGTATACACATTAATTGACAGTGGGGATCAGCTGACACTGTCAATCTGACAGGAGATAGAAAGCATTTCGTTGGTTTTGTTATGGAAGAAGCATGACCATGTCAATCAACTGCTTTTCAGAATACCTGTCTCTATCCAGGGCCTATATTAAAAGGGGACTCCAACCACCACCACTCAAACACTATGTGGACATTAGCGGTCATTGTTTGTGGGGTAATGTAGAGATTAATAAACTAGACAGCCACTAAATAGTCAGACTGGTTTCAATGACAGAAAAATCCCTCTGTGACTGAAATATTAAGTGTGTATCTTTTTTCTAAAATCTGTGATAGTAGCATTTTGCATGAAAAAGGAGAATATATTATCAAAAGCATTATATATGTATTTTCTTGAGTCATTTTTGGTGCCTCAGGTGCCTGTGAGGGGTGCACCGTATTAAGACTACGAACAAACCACTCTTAGCACATTGTTTCTTAACAATATACATAGACACATTTTTGTGCATACTGGAGATTTGAAAGTTGTTTGTGAAATACAATAGTTGTAATAAGAATGATGCCTGCTGGCTCTATAGAGCCTCAATAAGGGTGATGCTTGCTCCATCATCATTGGGTCCTTACTCACCGGGCTGGTATGGCACTGATTGGCTTCTTGTAGATGGTGATGAGCTTGTCTAGCACCACATCAGCGGTGGTAAACACGCGATAAGAGTGCAGGAATGTGTTGAGGAAGTCAATGGAAAGGAAGCGCAGGTCTGTTAGCCGCTCCAGTAGTCGCTCCACACTAGCATAGCGGATCTGCAGCACCTTGCAGGAGTTCATCATCTTGCTGAAGCGGATGTCCACATCATCACAGTAGAGGCTGGCATCTGATCTGCTTGCAGTGTGCACACATGAGAAAGGGGGAGACAAAAAGGCTGTTGACATCATTTCTGTTATGACAAACTCCCCCTTACTGGATGAAACCACAAAACATGTAAATGACGACTCACTTAATCATCTGTGGTACTGTGACTTTGGAGTTCTCCTCGAAGGCATTCATCATCAAACCATTGCAGCGGATGTTGTCTATGCACTGAGTGAGAGAAACACAGATTGTGAGAGTGGATCCATGCAGAGGTCAGACAGGTGCTTCACACCTAAGACACCTAAGAGGTTCAATAGGAATGTCCTTCAGACAGTGGGGTGACGTGCCTGGCTGATGTCACTTGTCCAAGCTGATTTTTCTTGTCGTGAGGAAGCCACAAGGATAATAGTGAATGACTGGCTGTCTTTGGGTTCCACCACTATTTTGAAGTCCAGGTGTTCCATATCCTGTCCACTTTTTTCTGATTTTGCTTCAAAACAGAATTAAGAACATTTCAGAATTCACTCGAAATGCAGGATTTTTCTAGTTTCATAATTTCTTTGCTTACTAAACTACCACTTCTTATTTTGTACTCTTTACCACATTCGTGTACCAAAAAGAATTAAAATTGTCAAATATTGACTAAATTTTGTGAAGGTTGAACTTTTTAAAACAGCACAACCTCTTTTATGTAAGTATAATTGTTTAAGGAAAACAGTAATTTTTCCAGTACTTACACTCATCGTCAGTACCTTCAGGTTCTTCTATCAGAGTGCAGTCGATAAGTGAGACCACTCCGTTCTAGAAGCCACACAAGAGCATACATTGAGTGTCTGACATAACTAAATTAACCCTTAGAATAGTATTTAAATACTTACTATGAATTTATATGGGTTATTATGACCTGCATCACTGCTTCAAAAAATTCAGGGTTATCAAATTTTGCACATTTAAGTCAAGTAAAAGTTTCTGCATATCACCATATTGCAATGATTCTCCAAATCAAACAGCCAGTTTCCTAAACAATTTAGCAATATAATTAAGTTCAGTACCTTCAGAACACTGGCACATTTTAAAGCTGCCCTATTACACATTGTCCTGTTATAAGAAATTTAGCAATACTGTGAACTGAAACCTTTAACATGCATATTATGCCCATGCTTGAGACGACTCATTCGTATGTGCTTTGTTACAATAGAGGAGAGGGTGAACAACCCCCCTGCACTCTTGACAGTTCAGGCCCACCTTGGTCAGATGGAGCTTGCCTCCAGAGCCCCTGGTGCAGATGATCAAGTGCTTGGAGAAAAGGAAGCACTGCCTCTCGCCTTCCTTCTTCAGAGACAGCGAGCCTAGACGCCCTCGTGGAATCTTGCCCTTTTCTGTCATGGGGACTTGAATGAGGGACCCTGAGTGGAACAGAACGACCAGTGGGCGTTAGTGGCAGGCTGATCCCAAACTCCCTACCCACTTTCAGACCCTTGACAAAATATTTCTGGCATCACACAGTTTAACTGTTTTAGTTGCTTTAAAAGTGTGTCAGAGCATATTAACATGATCACTGAATAACATTTACAATTGCTGAGTCATCATTTGGATTAACTAATACCTATCTTTTTTATATCCTGAAATGAACACTACCTAAGCTGATTCTGCATGTATAATGCACCAGAACACGTGAGTAACACGTATAGCAAAACATTTTATTAATTCCTTTTTGGTTGTGGTTTGAATGGGTACTGTGGTAATGCTAGAAGCTTAGACTCTGATAGCGAAGGAGATGGGATCAAGTGCAAAAATCCAGAGTGATTTTACAGCCTTTATCTGCAATCTCTGACTCTCTTTGAGAAAGGTACCTGTGGGACAAGAGAAAGGAAGAGAAATTCACCTTGTCTCACAAATGTCTGGCTTGTGTCCAGAAGGATCTCACAGCCTTCCACAATCATGCGCTCAATGGCCAAGTTCTTCCTGATGTTTTCTGTCTCACTGACCTCGTCGTGCATGATTCTAGACAAAATTTTTTAAAAAATTGTTTGCAATAGTCTGGTCTGGAATGGCCGATGTCAGGTTTTTAATGGTCATGGATGGAAAGGCTAATGTCAGGTTTGGAATGGTGAGGATTGGGATGTTCAGGTTTGCAATGATCATGCGTTGAATGCTTTGCTTTTCATATAATTTCTAGACTATGATTTACCTGGAAAGTTCCTCTAGCTTGGACTTTGCATAATCCAGGCTGTTCCTCTCCACATGTTCATGGGGAGTGTGTGCTAGCAGCTCATGGAGGGTCAGTATGTAGCGGGGGATCTGCATTAGAGGAAACCATTAAGGACAGATGATATATAGTGATCCAACGACCAAGGACCTTGACATCCTAATATAGAAAGATTCACACATGGGACCACTCTGTCTATGAGCTTATCATGAAAAGAACAGAGCTAAACAAAACTTATCACCTGTACAATATAGAAATTAAGGAATTTGTTCAAAAACTCTTCCTAGGCCAGCAAAACACTATGTGACATACATAAAGATTCAGAATAGGAGGCTAATTGGTGTATCAAATAAACTTTGGGAGGATTTTGGAGGTAAAACCTGAGTTGCTGATGGAGCTAATTCATTTCTGAAAAGTGCTGGAGATGCTAGATGATGGAGGATCAGATGGTGGTGGTCCATGAGTGAAGCTGCTTGCCTGGAACATAGGATAGGTGAGGAAGGTCTCAAGTGTGCGCTCTTCACAGTCTGGCTTTGCCTCATACTGCTTCAGCAGCTTGTCAAAGTCTCGGTTCTGCTTGCAGTGAGCCAAGATCTGCAGACTGTACTGGTGGTTCCGCACAAACTCTTGGTAGATGTTCAGCATGGGCAGCAGAATGTCAAAGAGGTCAGCTGGAAAAGGAAAAAATGTAAATTAAAACATTGCATATACAAAGCAACTGTTTTTTGTGTGAAGTTATAAATGAATGGGCGCTTAAGTGAATCACAAATTAATATTTAGGACTTACTACAGACCAGTAAGAACCTTCTTAGGTGTTTCTGCAGGATGGATGAATGTGCAAGTAATCAAATGCAAGTAACATACAGATCCCAGTAGATGACCCAATTTCCCCTGCAGATCAATGCTGCTTCAGCTCTATTATGCCAGAGGCAAACCGTAGGAACCTCTGTACTCTCCAGCTTTGCCCAATGCAGAGACATCAATTTTTTCATAATTGAAAAGGCATTAAGAACTTGTCCTTACCCAACACAAGTGTTGGCCAGCTTGCTATCCTTGCCTTCAGTCCCTGGTAGAAGATCTGATGTAAAAACATGATGGTTTCACTAGAAAACACAGAGCACACCAGTTTAGGTTGTACTGATGACCGCAGAAGTTCACTGTAAAACAAACAGTATCATCACAAAGAAAACCCATAAAGCACTCCTGCCCCTAGCTTACCTGTTTAAGAAGATGCTGCTAACATCGTCATGGGTGATGGGTGGTTTTTTGGAGCTAGCAGCCATACGCAGTGGCCTCAGGAAGTTGTTGACCAGGATGTGCAGCTGCTGCACATACTCAGCCTCAGCTTCAAGCATACTGAACACTACCTGGTTACGCTTACGCATGCTCTCTGCATGGGGAGAGCGGATGTAGTCCTGGATTATAGTCTTCCACTTCCGCCGGCACATCCAACCACGCAGAAAGCTCTGCACCTGGAAAAGGGGGACTCAAACATTTAAACATACTCCATGGGTCAGTTTTCATCTCTTGAATTCATCCACTGGACCTTAATAATGAATTAGTATGTATGCATTTCTCCAGAGGGCTATTTCCTCAAGTAAAAAGTAAAAGGGCCATTTTTTGTCTATTAGATATACTGTGCACTGTAACTCGGGAGGACCCTTGGTTTATTCTCCCTCTCCCTCTCTCCCTCCCTGTCCTTATACACCTGTATAATTCAGAATGACAATAAATTATTCTTGATTTCATATTTAGTTCTATCATTTGCAGCACTGGAACAGGTTCTGTATTTTCTGGACTATAAATCACTCCAGAGTATGTTCTGTATTTTCTGGACTATAAATCACTCCAGAGTATAAGTCACATACCCTAGAAATGCACATACTTGAAGAAAAAATCAACAGATAAGTCATACATACAGTACTGTGCAAAAGTCTTAGGCATGCAACTTCAATGTCTGTTGAGAAGTACAGGTAGATTCTTATCTACCATCAGGGAGGTTTCTGATTGGTCCCAAATTCATTCTGCAGAGAATGAATGACCTCAAACACCCAAACTGGGTATGACTGCATACAGAACTATCTTCAGCAAAAAGAAGGAATCCTGCAACAGATGGTATGGTCCCCACAGATCCCTGATTTCAACATAATCAAGTCAGTCTGGGAGTACATGCAGAGACAGTCAAAGTCTGCAGGACAACTGTGGCCAGTTCCTCAAAATGTTTGGAAGAACCTACCAACCTCTACCTTAACTGCATGCAAGTTTGCATAAGAGAATTGAGGCTGTTTTAAAGGCAAAGGGTGGTCACACCAAATATTGATTTGATTGAGGGGTTTTTTTGTCTACTGCACTTTTTAGAAGGTTTATTGATTAATAAGTATTTATTCATGGCATTATTTTTGGAACCATCCTCACTTTATAGCTTTTTTTCCACAGGTGCCTAAGACTTCTGCACAGTACTGTAGCAGATATTTTTATTTTACCAGTAGGACCACAACACACTGAATGGGTTCACCAGGCCACATATGCATTCGTATACCTAACCACACCCTACACACTGATTAAAAACAAATCTTCCAGTGCACACTCAGATGAATACATAAGTTCATGGATATGTAAGTTCAGTTCAAGTATCAGTAAAATAAAAGTAGCATATAGACCTTAATATTACTAGTAGATAAATGTAAACATGAGAAACAGCCCAAACATAAACGTTTAAATATCAGTATACAGTGTACACTATGAAACACACTGTCACAAATTACAAACGCACTGGCCAAAGTCCTGCCAGTGTCACTGAAACTGTCAAAATCTCTGTCTGCAGTATTCGAGATTTCTGGCAGAAGGTACACTGGTGCCTCATGCTTATCAACGTCAAGCACTATATCATTTTAGGATGTTTCTGCAACTCTTTTGTAATTAATAGCAAAACTACCAGTACAGGCAACACATTATACAATACAGTAAATTGTAAGAAATTTTTTAAAATTATATACGTTGCACCAGAGCACAAATTGCACCAACCTCTGAGGTGAGAAAAATCCATGAGTTATAGTCTGGAAAATATGGTAATATGTATTTTGATATGTATGGTACAAACACATCACTGAATGTCATGATGATTAGTAAAAACTGTTGCTTACTTTTTTAATTTTCTTAATCTCCAAGTCATCGTCACTGGGTGTTGCTGTTGGGTTTGACTGAATCTTCTCGTTATCTTTTAGCAGCCCTGCAATCTGCCGCAGACATTTACAATACAGCCAAGTCAACACCACTGCAGCTGTAAATAAGGCGGTTCAAACATACTTAGTTTGGATGTGCCAGAAGGAAATATATGGCTTAGCTATTCCTGTTCTGTCATTTGTCACACAAAGTTACAACTGTGAATTTTCCGTTTTTACAGTGTTTATAAGTGAATGCAGGCCTTGGGTCCATCGAAGCAATATGCAGATATAAAAAAACTCGAAGCAGCTCTGAACGGCCTGAAGATGCGTGTCCCCATTTACTATGTATTGACTGAAAGAGTTTATTATTTTGCTTCAGAAAAGGCTGCAACAGGTACAATAGAGCCTGATTCATACATATTCATGCATATTCAGCACTGCATTTTATTTCAAGCTCCACATTTGCACATTAAAGTGACTATTTGATCTAGTACACAAAGAATACAGCAGGGAAAATAACCTGATTGGAGCGATCGTATATTAGTGGTGTTTCCAATGTGACCTATAATTACATGTGTACATTTGAAAACATCTACACTTGTTAAAATGCTATTGATCTGGTTCAGCAAACTAGGATGGCCTACATACATCACTGAATGTCCAACGCATTTATGGTTAAAGCTAACAAATTTTGGAAGCTATAACAAACTGCTTTAAAAACAAAATGAAAAATACCTCTGATTTTAGACGTTCAATCTCTATTTCCCCATCCTCTATCTGTTGTCGAAGTTGCTTAGCAACTGTTTTCTCTGTCTCCACAATCTGGAGTAGGTGGAGATACTTCTGCATGAGGGCCTGGTGCTCTGTAGCCAGGTTCCTGTAACTGCACACAGCACACACCGCAGTGCTTTGTCACCTCTCTGAGCTTCATCAACACACCAGGATGCCATTCACAGACAAAAAACAGGGAATACTGTTGTTCTAGAAAGGTGAAAAACCACAGAAAAATGCTTCAAGCTGGTGTAATGCCTCATAACTAGCATTATTGCTATAGAAGAAATATTTTTATTCAAGCATGACAGCATTTGAAAACTTGGTCATTAAAAATGTCTTATGTATATATTTGACCTACACTAATTAGAAACTAAAATTAGCTGAAACTAAAACTAGCTGAAAACACTTTCACATTCTGTGATTTCTATTGCATTTATATTAATTTAATTTATATTTATTTAAGAAATTAGTTAATTGAGATATGCAACAAAAATTCATAAAGAGAATGTTACTGTTCACTGTAGAGTCACTAGTGATATTGTCACATATGTGTGGATGTAATTTTCCTGAATTTTCCTTAAATAGGACTGACAAAGTGAAATGATTAAATGAAACTACTGGCCCCTTGAAAGCTCCAGTGTTGTATCAATACCATGTGACACCAGAAAAATTTGTACAGCTGTCTCCTATTTGGAAGGTACTATGTGAACACAGCTTTATGAAGAATCAGAGTTAATGAGTAGCACTTTTTTTCATATGTTGACTGTTTATTGTGCAGTGCATTGGGGATGTAGGAATACCAAAATCTTCAGTCACACATCTAACATGGGCCTCCACTTGTAGTACAGTGGATTCATCACTTGGATTAAATTAATGAATATTTCCCTAAGTTGTACTCTCAACATGAACTGATGAACATGCTACACTGGTAAACTTCAATGAAAGTAAAAGTCTTGTCTTTGTCAGTATCGTGCACATTTAGCAGGCACCTCAGTATCTTATACAGAGGTATCTAGAAGGTGATTCCATCCATGACATAAAAAAGAGACATCTGCCCAGAAGGACAAGCAGAATAAAACATAACCCATGGGCTTTAGGGGAAACCAATCTATGACAGAGACCTGACAGCAGGTGAATTCTCTGTGGAACTAATTTGCATATCATCATGCAACATCATAAAATATGTTAATAAAAATCATAAAGTCAGGATATAACACCTGGAAATGCCTCTCACCAGTGTAATGGGCAGGAAGCAAAGGCAAGATTGGGCAAGGAACGATGGGACAAAATCTGACAAATTCTCCAGGATCATATTGACTATGTTCAGTAGCTCTGAAGATATTGGTTTTGGCTGTACAACTGACCAGAGTGTGAAGCTATAATTTGCAGTTCTCAGTGATGATTAAAAGTTTTTGGATAGTCTCCTACTAATACCAGGTCAGATATTGTAACTAGTTTATTGTGGACAAAGACAATCTGATGTTCCATGGACAAGCCAACTGTTAAAAATCAGTACTCTAATGTAAAACAAAGGAAGAAAAAGAAAGCAGTTCCTTTTTCTCTGGAGCTTGCAGGATCCAAAGAAGAATGGAACATTTTTGTTTTCCTGACACCTTCGGTAGCTCTGTACCTATACAATAATAGTTCAATATAAAAAATTTTGTTTATGTGTCAATTTCTGCTTCTCTTTAATCATATTAATGCTTAAAATGATGCATTTTGACCAGGCAGATCAGCTTTCCATCTATAAACTTTTTCCATAAATTACATGTGAAAGACAATGTTTTCAACAATGTAATAGATATTACATTAAGAGCATGAAAGATCATCAGGAGAGATCACGGTTGTATCTAGAGCTACACTAACGACTTTTTTTAGGACATCTGGTTTGCATGTTTTATACATAATAATTAGCCATTAAATAGGGTGAAAAAAATTGCGCACCACTAAAATTTAACCTTGTAAATAGCCCTGGTGGACATGTGAAGTACCTTTGGATGGGATGCTATCATGCAAGTACTTTATTACCAGAACATGATTGCTTTGAAAGCAAGTGTATTTAATTCACCTTTTGTATGCTTTCATATATTACCTGTTCATTATGCCTATGCTCCTGACAAAACTTAAAAGTCCCTAGCTGTCCTGGACAAAACCTGAGTTAATTGCTGTTAATGGGAGGCAGGCCAACTCTTGTCCCCTTAATAAGCATTATACTTCTGTGTGAATTGCTGTGCGCCCACCCTATTCTATTAACATTTCTCATACAATGGTGTGTGAGATGCAACATAAGTTCATAAGGATCCTCTGGTCTGGAGGAACAAACTGGGAAAAACCCATTGTTTAGAGGTAGTTCCTGGATTTGGTGACCACACAAGGCTGCTGGCTTTGTTTCAGAAACACCATGATGTACATCCTGAGGCAGTCTGTATCCATCCTTCAAACAGTATGCTAAAGGTACAGCACACAGGTTCGAGATACAGCTTCCCTTCTCTCCATATGCATGGGGTCCTTATTTTGACACTAAGAAAGTGTTATCTACTTGGTCCTGATACAGAGGAATCCTCCATACCTGGCATGTGATATTGCTGCCACCCATTCTTCACAGTCCTTCACATCCTCTGTGCGCAGCTCCAGGGCCTTCTGGTTGTCATGGTTAAAGCTGACAGTGAAGTAATACTGTAATGCAGAAAAATGTGTTTTTTAAGGAGGAAAGAATTTCAGGAACCACCTGCTAGAATTTCACATAAATTTAGCAGAAGCCTATTTGCTCTTCTACAGTTATGTAAATGTTACATTTGCTTCAACAAATCCAACAATGCATTTTTGAAGCAGTACATTTTGTTCATTTTTAAGTTAAACATTGAGTCCCATATTTCAGTGGCATACAAATAAGTGTAAATAGCTCTAATATAATATCTACACTAATAAGATCTTTCTAGGGATGGATTTTGGTGTTTGTAGGCCCTAGGCACTTTCATATGCAAAAACAGGGGTGAATGCTAGTTGAATTATGTCAATTGGCGTGATGCACTTTATTCTTTGGCTCATCTCCGCATTGACAGTGACATTACTTGTAACATAACTTGTAATTTGAGGATTATTAGACACTTTGCTGAAAAGAAAAACTAAAGAAAGAAATCTTTTTAGGAAATGCCTAGAATTTCTAGAATTGTGTTGTCTAAATGTAGTTTTGAAGTTTTACTTGCATTAAATTTCAGTCTCAAAACGTTTTCCCTTTATTTCTCTGCTTTTAACATTTGTTCAGTTCTACATAGGCCTACAAAGTTTGTAGGCCCTAGATACAGTGCCTATAGTGCCTAATGGGATATTTGTGTATCTATACCAATATTACCATATTTTTGGATCCCTATCCATTCAATAACCCAGGTCCTAACAGTATCAGCCAGACATTAAAATAAACACTCAAATACTGGTATTGGGTGATCTACATTTATCATTCACATTGCACACTGCCAGCTACAGTATGGAATGTGTTTCTTGCATTCCTCATGATCTCATTGAGTTATGCCTCCTGAAGTGAAACATAAGGTGAAGACAAGATGAGAACTGTTTGCATCATGGAGTTGTAAACTGATTTTCATCACAGTCTCCCACACAGGCACAATCAGCCCTCAATACCACCTTTTCTAATGTAATACTTTATTTTTATACTTCGCAGAAAATGTAATTATCGTCTCACTATCATTAAGACTTTAATGTTGGTGTAGGGATTGTCTTTTGTCCTGCAAAAATGGAAACAGATATGTGCTAGCAAACAAGTCTTGTAATGTACCGGACATTTATTTTAATTGATTCTCTCACTTTTGCCTAGAATTTATCATTTGATGTGTATCTGGAGTAACACCAGTTAATTGCCTCCCTTAGGGAAGTTACAACAATATTCCACTCTTGATCATGTAGATAGTAGCCCACAGCCATCATACTCTGACTTAACTGAAACTGCATACACAAGACTGGCTACAAAACTTGAATGTTCCTTGAATGTTCACAAGTGTCTCCATGATCTCATAGAGAATTTACTAAAATATTCTCCAGAACACAGCTGTAGCTTTGAGATTTAAATTAATTATTAGTGAAGAATACTGTCTGCATGCAGGTGTGAGGTTGACGTGTACAAAACTCTGCATTTCACATCCACACTTTCCTATCATATTTCTGCTAGTAATGCAGTTAATACAAATAAAAACATAAATAAATATTCACAGCTGTAATGTGGAGGCACTAGAAGGTTTACTCCATTTTGAAACACCTGCAACACTTTGAGATCCTCTGAGGAGAGCAACAGATGGGAGAGAGAGGCACAGGATAATGCCATCCAGCCATGGATGCCGAGACAAATGAGACACTCTTTGTGTGTTAAGCATGTGCCAGTGATGCCTTCTAGCACTACCGCTTTTAGATAGGAAGCTGTCAGTGTTGACAGGCAAGAAAAAATGTTATGTGAGACTAAGACAAAAGGGAAAAGAGACATTGGTTTGCATAAATCAACAATATTTGATAAAATTAAGTGACATTTGTCAAAGAGGTGTCCAGACAAGGATGGCATCCGCGTGTGGAAGATAGAGAAGCTTGGTGGAGCAGGTGGTGATGATCATCCCATGAGGAAATTCAAACGACGCTGGAGGAAAATTACATAACTGTATGCTACCTGTTACCTAGCAACTCATCTCAGAGCTGGTGGCTTGGCGTTGTTCCCTTTGCGGCTCTCTTTATTTTACATGGGAGCACTCCTTTCATTCTCTGCTCCACATCCCTACCAATCATAACATTCAGACCCCATTTGCCTCCCAGGAATACCCTTGTTTATCAAAATAAACCTTTCGTCACATGGATTAATTTCTAATGTTGTTTAGCAGGACCAGCTTATAAGGTTGCAATTTATTTTTATTAAGGAAACATTTAATTTCCAGAAACTAATATATTTCTAGTAGACAAAAATAAGCATTGCATTTAAACAAATGTGAGCATATCAGTACTGCAGTCAGCACCTCCAGAAAGATGTCAGCCTTATTCCAAAGCCTTCCCCAAAATGTCTTCTCATCCTCTTCCATCTATATCACCTGTCTCATCTCCAGTGGCCCCCATACACCATGCTCTCCCTTCCAAATGCCTGAATCCTTTCACTTTTTTCCACCTAATATTTCAAGGCAGCTCGAAAAGGTCAGAGGAGCTGGTCATTTATTCCAGTGCAGCTTGTGTTCCAAACAATTTATCATTATCCTCATAATGGTGTCGGTCTGTGTTAAACATGCCAGTCACCTGCTGCACATTGACAGGCCTTAATGTAAACACATCATAACCTGTGCTATACAGGTGTTCCACCACCCTGCAAATATCCTTCAATGGGATACAGCATTCAGTACACTGATTTCCAACTTCAGCTTCATCAGGAACTCACTTCTCTGTCTATTGCTGGTAGGGTACATGAATAGTTCTTCCTTTTTAACACCAATGCAAATAATGTATGGTTTGTTTCAGTGTTAAACCTGCCTCATATACTGTAAATCAGTTTCTGGTCAAGTTTTAACCAATAAATGCAAACATCATGTGATTATATACAGCACAAATGGTGCAATATTATTATATTTTTACGTATTACGGAATATTATGGCCATGTGTCAATTAAATTGTACATATGATTGCCAGCACTTATTGATTCATGATTCTTAAATTATAGAACCAGAAAAACACCAAAATCAAACAGCAATCTGAAAAAAGAAGGTAAAAGTAGCTGTACTGATTTAAATATTCACCTACATCTTTATCTTCACACTGTATAACAATTTATTACCTCTCCCAGGGTAAGCAAAAATATAATGAAAAACAAAAAGGAAATTTGAAGCAAAAAATTCCATAAACAGACAACAGTTCACCGGGTCTTCAGTGGTGCAATATTTTTGTAATATCCAGAAGTAATCATTATTAAAATACAATATTATGATATAATATCTGATATATAAAAAATCTGTTTTTTAATTTCTGACACAGTGCTGTCAGATTGTTGAGACAGTTTTTTACAGCTCGAGACAATCTGAAGTTTACAGGTAAAACAATGTGAACTGCATGTTCAGTGTAATGACCAGGTTAAAGAGTTATACACTTCAATTACCTGAAAGGCTTGGCATCCAGTTATACTTCCAATGAATCATCAGCGACTGTTAATTGGCAAATGCACGATCTGGAAAAGTCATTTACTGGGGAGAAAAATATTGGCAAAATATAGACTTTTGTACTGAAATAAAGTTTAATGGTTCGCAAAATAGTCAAATAGCAGTATAAACTTGAGCAAGAATATTTCAGGGTTTGGAGAAGATATCTAGATGAATACAACAAGCAAAATCAACTGAACATAAAAGTTTGGCACATCTGAACAGTACAGATATTAGATCAGATTGTAAAAGTCCCTATAAAAATGGGCATAGTCCTATTCATTATACTATAGACAGCCATGTAGCCCAAACAGCATTATGCATAAGAGTGCAAATACATAACTACACTGCCCATTACTGGTGTTTAAACTTAACTTTTTAAGTGCAAATATGGGTTACCATAGCAACATTTTGGTCAAATGTAGTTATAATACAGAGTACAAGCACATTTAAAATTTTGAAAGCTCAGTCTAGGAATATAACAAAAAAACAACAAGAAGGGTGATCCGCCCCCATCTTGAAGTTGTGCACTCTTTCAGTTGGCTTGGTATCTATTTTGCCAAGTTCCTCAACCTATCACCCAAACAAATATTTAGACTCCAAAAGTTGGTCTATGAATCCCAGCCTGTGAACATCATCACCTAACAAATTGCATGCTGCAAGCAGCAGTAACACAAATCCATACCCTTGCTCTGACACTGTTAGAAAACATTTCCAAAAGAGCACTGCTTACCCCAACATGCTCTGAATTGCATCATAATTCAAGAACATTTATCTATAGAATGCCAGCTTCTTATCCCATAGTGCTCTGCTTGATATTCTCATGCACTGTTCAACTGTGGTGATACCTCGGGAGCATGTTGGTCTTCTTAGCCTGAGAGTCCTCGCTCTACAGAAGGTTCAGAATGTAAAGTTCAAGGTGTCCCTGCTACACTGTGCTGGTGCTGGACCTTTTACATATGCAATAGATATTATGTTTCAGAGTACGTCACTAAATTCTTTACAGGTTTTTATTTGCATTGACTATACAGATACCAAAGAAATAAAGAAAAGGTACGTTTTAGGTGGTTAAAATATGGAAGGAATATCAAATATTTAACATGTATGGTCATATCAAATCACATACAGATGGATTCTTGTTTGTCATCATCTCATCTGGAGAGTCTGATCACTCTTCACTAACTGAGGCCCATATCTAATAAAATGGATGCACACATTCTGAGCTCCTCCAATTCCATAAAGTGGTGCAGTCCTTCACGAACTGCTGAATTTTGGAAAAAGATGGAAAGAATTGTTAAAGTGAGCGTGTAGTGTATGAAAGATACTTTTTAATATCTGCTTCAGACAAATGAAGTAATGACTTTGTCATTGGAAATGCATTTAATTTCTTTCAAAATGTATTTACTTTTGTCTGTAATATTTTAGAGGAGTATAATTTTTCAGGCATATACAAGTAGAGTATTTCTTTAGAAACTGTACTATTAAGGGCTTAGTTCATCTTTTTGTGGGAGGTAGTGCTTTTCTCTACAGAGTGTAAAACTTCTAAGCAATCCTCAGTGACCACTGTAATGAGATGTGGATTTTCATGCCATTTGTCCACTACAATCTTCTGCTAAAAATTTATATATTGCATATACTTTTTGACTTGACCTTATAAAATAAAACTGGAGATATTTCATCAGACCACCTGATTTGTAAAAGAATGTGTGGCCCTGTGGAAAATGTACCACAAAACAGACAATTCCTACATAACTAAACCTGCCTGAACGCAGCACATTTTTAGTTAGGATATAGTAAAGGACGAGCCTTTTTTAAACCCTAATGAATAATTTGTGTATTCATGTTAGAAATAAAATCTAACATTGGTCGAAAAAAAAAGGGGTGGTGAATGGAGCCGACCTTTCCAGGCAGGAGGACGAGGAGCAGTGGGAGGAAGTGGGGGCGGGAGTGCAGAGCTTTCTATTCTATTTATCAATTAAATGAGGGAATCAATCAATGGGGGAGTGATTATTCCTCTGCTCTTGTGAAGCAGCTCCACTGTGCTTTTAATTATCATTCTGGCAGCCCTTCAGCCCACACATGGCTCAGCATTGGCTGGGACAAGTCCTCGTCTGCAGTCTCGCTGGGCAGACAATGCCCAGTGCTCTTCTTTTCCACACTTCCTCAGCCTTGCCTCTGCTGCTCCAGGGCCCAGGGGAAAAGGAGAGACAAGGCAACCATGTGTCCACTGGCACCTCAGTGCCAATTAGTAGCTCTATTCCCTTGAGTTCCCCTGGCATTCCCAAAACTGCCACTGACCTGCACCCCACCTCAGACAACACCACAGGTAAAGGAGCACACTGGGTTAAGGCTGCAAGTGCAGACACTTGTATCTGCAGTGTACTCAAGGGACTGATGACTGCATCCTACTCCCATCCTGGGGGCCAACACAAACTGATCCTGTTTGGTAAACAGGCCCCAACTTGTTGTATGATAGTATACTGAAGTGTGTAAGTACTGTTGGATTGCCTGTAAGTAGTACATTTCAAAAGGTTTTACCGTATCCCAAAAAATAATACCAAAAAACTGGTACTATTAGTATCGTTTTCACAGATTTTTCTTCTGTCAAAGTATAAACATATATAAATATTTGCAACTACATGATGTATATTTTATTGACAAACTAAATAGTCAAAAGGTTGAACTTAAGCCCACTTAGCAATAATACCCTGCCTCATTCATGGACAGGCAGCAGTGTTTTTGGCTGTACTTTTCGGTGGGGGCTGTGCTGCATTCTGGTTTCACCCTGGGTAGAAGCCATATGTGCAGTGAAGGACAGGGACTGCAGTCTTTGGCAGTAGGGAACAGAAGATGCTCGTGCATCCGTCTCCAATGGCATGCAGCTACACTGCGCTGCAATCACAATGTGGAGCATCGCTGCTCCTTCCCCAGCAACCCAGCAAAAGCAATTGCATGAGTAGAAGAGTGAATAATCAGGGTGCCATCATAAATTCACTTCTTTGACATACTTGTGATGCACACTGGCTATTTATAGAATAAGAGTGCATCCAGCATTCAGCTAATTTTTAACAGCACAGTTTATTTTAAAATCGTGTCTGTAAATCTGTAATTTTATTCAAATTAAAATGAGTCATTCATTATGTGTTATATTAACTATTAAAATAATAATTCTAAATGGAATTTGAATTTCTTTTCCTTATTGTTAGTTATAAGAAAATCAGCCTTCTGTTATTATTAATCAGCTCGAGGATAATAGAACATGAACTGGAACCATGGCTCCGACCGTGAGGTTACAGAACTGCGAGGGGACGCAGTTGCCAAGGTAGGATGCTATTAATATCAGCACGCAGAATGAAATCAACACGTCAAACAGGCGGCGGCAGCGCGCCTCTTCGCCGACAGATGGCGTCACGGAAAACACACCTGAAGTGATCTGTTCATTCCTACGCGAACAGTAACAGAAAATCAGAAAATGAGAAAATTTATATTGAGAATGAATATTGCATCACACCTCCACACTTATTCTTTTTTGTATTGTAACGAAAGGGTGGACAAGTTTTACTGGCGCTACCTAAATTAGCTCATTCAGGTAAAACAGTTGCACCGTATCACCTCGTAGCCCAGTTAGTGCACACGGAACAACGAAGTTCACGACACCTTATCAGTAAACATGTTTCCTCACATTTAAAAGTATATTTAAAAAAAAACGTTGTCTGGTTTTATTCAACTTCTACCTGCTATGCAAAGAACACGGGTGGACCAGAACTCGGCTGTTACTCTGCGGCACTCCAAGCGGGTCTCCTCTCAGAGCCACTTGGAGCACATTTCCAGGGAATGGAAACTCTGTGTGTGCGTGTGTGTGTGTGTGTGTGTGTGTTTTTTTACGAGGGACTCCATGTGGCGGCGGCCCCTACCTGCTTCTCCAGGCACTCCTTGGCAGACAGCGAGGGCTTCGGTGACGGCGCCCGGTCGCACACGCAGCCCTCCAACAGGTAGAGTCCCGAGGGCCGTGAGCTCGAGTCGCTCTCGAAGTAGAAGAGCATGTTCTGCAGCAGCGCGAACCACTTTGTGTGCCATTTTGTGTTGTCCGAGCTCTTCTTGCTCAGGCAGCCGCGCCGCGTGCCGTCCTTCTTGGCCAGGAGCCCCAGGTAGGTGACATGGCCGTCGTTAAGACGGATTCCTTTCTGCATCGTGTCTGAGAACCGCTGCGGGGAGAACGGCGCCCTACTCCTTACATCGTCTCAGCGCCGACGCACCCCGCAAACGGGCACGCGCTGTTCTCCACCGGCAGCCAAGCGGAGCCCCGGGATGGCCATCCGCAGTCACGCGCCACGCAACGGGAAACGCGCGGTCTACAGTCCGAGGTGAGAGTACCGCGCCATCCTAAAAGCAAAAAGTCACAATCCTCTCAGAAGAATTTGCACCTCGACCCGCTGGCGGCGAGAGAGACGTCTGCAGCAGGAGGCTCGCGGCGCTCTCACGTGAAAGTGCGGGAAGCGGCGCCAGCGCTGTAAGCGAGGCAGCGGGGTCACGTGACGGATTCCTTCGGAAGAGCGTTTCAGAACCTTGGATAGAGGCAAACGGCGAGTTACAGACTGCGGAAGAATAAACCAGTGCCTCTTCATAAGAAGTTATCCTGTACTGCGTCAGGAATATGATTATAATCCGCTTTTCCAAAATCTCGAGCGAAATCAGTTCGTGTTCTTTTGGGGCTGATGTCTCTCGTTGATTTCAATAGAAAGGAACATTTCCTCAGCGCGTACCAATATTTAGAAGCATATGACCTAAGCCTTTTGTTGTTGTTGTTGTTGTTGTTGTTGGTATTGTTTTAAGTGGCACTTACAAACTGGTGAAAAAATTCGATTCGCAACGATGCACTGACGACATCCGAAAACAAGAGCATACGAGGTATTATTTATTAGAAGTCATTTCAGGCGGTTGCTGGATTTAAAAGTTTTGGTTTTAATTTAACACGACCATGACTGCATCAGTTTCAAACATTCTCTAATGGCATACCTTTTTACATAATGAAGCATCAGTGAAGATCTATCAAGGCTTTTTAGAATTAAGTAACTTATTTG
The DNA here is from genome assembly GCA_900497675.1 of Arapaima gigas. NCBI lineage: Eukaryota > Metazoa > Chordata > Actinopteri > Osteoglossiformes > Osteoglossidae > Arapaima > Arapaima gigas. The sequence goes on along the minus strand of UFQX01000183.1, from coordinate 3,494,307 downwards.
TTGGCTGCTGACTGCCTCGCTGTCTCGCCGTCCCGTTTCTCTGTCTCCGCCGCCGACCCTGCAGTAAACGGGGTGGGGAGTGGGGGTCCTGACGCTCATTTATTCCGCCGATGGAATCGCATGCAGTCTACGTGTTCAGAACCACCTCCTGAAACTACAGTTCTGAGGGTGATTTTTTTTACATACAGTCCAAATAAAACGTTGCCACTCTACCCAATGGAAACATATTTCACCTTAGGGTTAGGTTATTTGAAGGTGCCGGAATTTTCAAAAACTGAAGAAACCTCTTGGCACAAAAACTGCAACATTTTTATGTACCGTTTGTAATTAAATTATCAGATGCATACGGAGACGGTTTATTCTTGAACGCCTTAAAGTGGAGTTAATTTCACACAACTCATTCTACATGGACACGGCAGCATCCACTATAATGCATTACTTATCAGAGTGGGCAACGATCTTACGTTTCGTATGTTACAGGTCAAATTGCTTATTCTGGCAGAATAAAAACAAATCCCTTTTCTCCACTTCACACATGACGCTCTAAGCTGGAGGGTTTTGCTGGAAATCCTGTCGTCTCGCTCAGGCTGCAACCTGCCTCAAGAGCTGCTTATTTAATCTCATGGTAATGACCACCCATCATCCCCTAACACGATTTCTGTTGCGAGTTATAGGTGTGCACGCAACACAATATAGACAGCTTATTTAGCTCAAAGACTGCTTACTAGGATCTAATACATTTATCCTACATGCACACTGCACTACACTGCACTGCTCTGCACACATTCAGGATTACAGTGATGAGTACCATTTCATTTGAAGTCACTTGTTCTTCAGTATGCCTGTGTAACAGTACCCTTGTTGTTATAGGAAATGTTGCAAGGTCAAGAGCCTTATGTTAAGAGAAATAGTTATGATTATGGGTTTCTGTCACATGGCTGCTTACATTCTGGTTCTACTTTAGGAACCCATTATCTGGATTTTTCCCCCTTCCTAATACTGATTTTAAGAAGGCACAGTTCATAGAGTTCATCATGTTTTGCTCCAAATACGACAATGAATTTTCTTAAAATACTCACAGAAAGAGGAAAGGTAGGATCCGTGTGTAAGAAGTCAACTCAAAGCACAACAACCCAGTGCAGTTGCCATGGATGCATTTGAGGAAACTGATGCTCTGGCTGTCCCTTCTGTTTCCAGCCATTCTAGCTGACCAAAAGATAAAAATTTTGTACCATGGATTAAAAAAAAAATTCTTTGAATGTCAAATAAGCATTATACAAGAATATAGCTGACCATTTGAATGATGTGGAAGCTCAGTTTGAAATGCTGGATGAGCTAGATGATTTCAGTGCCCAAATAAAGAAACTTTTGCCTTCTATTGCAACTACTGAAACAGCCCTTAACAATTTAACTTTGAAAACTACATTGCTATCAGGGATTCAGATAAATCACAAGCTGAATCAACAGTTGCCCTGGGGAGAAAAGTTGAGCTGTAACAAGTGAAACTGCAATAATGCAAAACAAAATGTGAGAATACTGGGAGGAATACCCGTTTCAGAAGATTTCTGCAGGACAACCTGCCATCCTGGATGGCACACTACCAGCTTACCCCACACTGGAAAAGCCTCAGCAAAAGATAGATTTTCTTGCTTATGTCCAACAAAGGCAATGTGAATTCCAAAGGCAATATGTGCATTTGCTTACTGTGCATAACTGAGGTGCTTACCTGATGGGAAGATTCACCTGTTTGATCGCCTTGCTTTGGTGGCAACTTTAAAGGACTGAAAATAGTTCATATTAGTGTTATAAGAGTTATTCTATTCTATTATTTGTTTTTCATTTCTTTGTTAACGGTCCTTACTGTGCTTTTAACTTTCTGGTGGGTTTACTCCTCAATTTTACATGGCTTCTGGGGCAATGGTGCAGCTCAGGATGGTAAGTAGTAGGAGGTAGGAGTAATCTCTTCCTGACAGTTATAAATCATGCAGTAAATGACAGCTTCTCTGGGGGGTGCTGTGGGGGTTCTTGTTTATTGCTGTGCTTTTCCTGTTTGTATTTTGGTTTTGATGCTATCTTTTCTTATTTTTCTTGGTATCTAAATCTAATTCATTGCTGCAAATGTGTCAGATACTGAATTTTTCAGATGCTGAATGCCTATTTCCTATTATTTTAAATGGGGAGAAAAATGAGTTCCCAAAACACCTATATAACTATTAACTCAAGATTTCAACATGATAAAAAACTATATACACGTAACCTAATTAGAAAACACTTTTTTATTGGTCACAACAATATATACAGGCAGAGACAGTAAACTGAGGCATTGCACTTCTATCTACATACAGAGAAGGGTCAAATGGTTATAGAGTGTTACAGGGTCATATAACATTGTCTAATAACTTTTTAATAAGTTCCAGAATGGTGTCCAGATGGTCCAACATTTGTTTTGAATCATTATGCAGGTGAAATGTTAATTTTTCAAGTAGGAGGAAGTTAAAGTCTTCAAACATCCACATATTTACAGAATGAGCTTCAGCTGTAAACCAGTGCTTTAAAATACATTTCTTTACTAATTGTTTCAGAGTGAACACCCTATGTTCCATGACCTCATCAAAAAGAGTTTGACTTGTGGTTTAACAGTAAAATAGAAGATGTCAAATTTAAATTCACACTGAAGGTCTTTAAATGATTGAAAATAATTAATTTGCTCATTTAAAATGCATGGCACAGTATGTACAGTACAGGACATTTCCCATTTTAGTACCCCTGCCAGTGTCACTATGTCACATAGGAGATGAGGGGGCAATTGCATGAGTTTGCAGCAGGAGTTCAGTGTTATGAAATGTTAAATAAAAGAAATAAAGATGTTTGTCAAAGTATCCCACAGCATCCCCCCCTTTGTTTCACACAACTGTTATTCAAACAAATAAGTTTTTAAAAAATGAAATACACGATGAGTGGTGATGCAGTGCAAACCTGTTCAGAAAAAGTGAAACAGCTTATAACACCCATGTACATGTTTGTGTCTGACTTTGGATAAATTCTTAACACCACACAATAGAGTTTTTAGTGTATATAGGGTTATTTTATGACAATTCACTATATGGTACTCTACGGTATCTATCTGTAGATTTTTAAAATTTATTTAGGTGGAGTTCAAATCTTTGCTTTATATTTAGTACAGCATTTTAAATTTCAAGAAATCTGAAATAGCTATTCAACATTTTGGTTAATCATTAGTAATGGGATCTTTGTAATGATTTTCTGAAATGTTTTGGATAACAATCTTCAGTAAGTAAATAGACACTCTGCAAAGTCACTTTTACAAAGTAGTATTATGGCACCAGCACTGAGTTGTACCAATATGTTAGTTATTCAATTCAGTCCACTTAAGCTAACAGTACATTTCCTTATTTCAGATGTTGTTTCTGAAGTACTGAAAACATCATTGGTTAAACTGTTAAATTAAAGGGTCTTAAAACTTTGTTACCAGTAGCAACTGTGATAGGTTGCAGTACAACTACAACAATTGGTATTTGTAAAAAAACAGGAAATGTGTGTGAAAAAAATCTTCCCAATATATACATTTGAAATAAAGAAAAATCTTTTTTTCTATTACAAGCTTTTATGTGCCTAACATTTGTTGTTTCAACACTCCATTTGCAACTTTAACAGTGTGGTTTTCTTCTGGTTGTTTTTTACCACTAAAGATATGGCCTTGCAATAAAATATCAGAACAGTACGCCTCTTTTGGGATTTTGTTTAAAGGATACATGCTTTAATTTTATGTATTCTATCAGCTAGGGTATTCTGATAAAAGTTATTTATTAGTTCCTTGATGTTGTCTACTCTGCCTCAGACAAACTGCTGCTGTGTAAAGGCCATTGACTTTAATATACATATACAATGACTGGCCACTATATTAGGAACACCTATACACATACTCTATCGTGCAATTATCTACCTAATAAGCCAATTATATGGCAGCAATGCAATCTATAAAATCAAACAACAAGCTTCAACAGCTTCAGTGAAAGTTAACATCAAACTTCAAAATTGGGAAAAATGTGATTGTAAGTGACTTTGATCGTGGCATGGTTGTTGGTGCCAGATGAGGTGGTTTGAGTATTCCAAAAACTGCTGCTCTCCTGGGATTTTCACACACAACAACATCCAGAGTCTGCACAGAGTGGTGCAAAAGACACATCCAGTGAGCAGCAGTGCTGTGGGAGGAAAGGTCTTATTGAAGAAAGAGATCAGAGGAGAATGGCCAGACCGGTTTGAGCTGACAGAAAAGCTACAGTAACTCATATAAACACTCTTTACAACAATGCTGGGCAGGAAGGCTTCTTTAAACACAGGACAAATTGAACCTTGAATTGAACAGGCTACAACAGGAGAAGACCTGTCGGCCAAGACCAGCGAGCTGTGGCTACAGTGAGCACTGGCACACAAAAACTGGCAATTGAAGATTGAAAAAACATCACCTGGTCTGATGAATCTTGATTTTACAGATGGTATGGTCAGAATTTGGTGTAAACAGCATTGAGCCACAGACCCAACCCACCTTGTGTCCACAGTTCAGGCTGGTGGTGATATAATAGCATGGCATATGTTTTCTTGGCACACATTGGGCCCCCAATACCAAACGATTAATGTTTGAATGCCATAGCCACAAACTGGTGACAATTTTCCCATTCTCTAATGGCTACTTCCGGCATGATAATGCACCATGTTACAAAGCGCAAGACATCTCAAACTAGTTCCTTGAACACAGCAATAAGTTCAGAGCACTTCAATGCCCTCTGCAGTCACCAGATCTAAATCCAATAGAGCACCTTTGGGATGTGGTAGAATGGCAGATTGGGAGCATGAATGTGCAGCTCACAAATCTGCAGAAAATATGTGATGCAATCATGTCAACAATGACCAGAATCTATAAGGAATGTTTCAAGCACCTCACTGAATCCATGTCATAAATAATTCAGGATGTTCTGAGAGCAAATGGGTGTGTCCTACCTGGTATTAGAACAGTGTTTCTAATAAAGTGGCAAGTAACTGTAAATATATACATTGTATTCACATGTACTTTAGTACTATTTGTAACATTGCAATTCAGTAGGTAATTCTACTGATTTTTATAAAAACTGATTGTAGAAATCTAAGAAACAGTCCTAAAGCTATTTTTTGCTTAAACTATAGTCAAAGTATGTCTATGCTGTTTTACTTTAAATAAAATTGAGTTGACGTTCATGCAAAACTAAATCAGTGATTATTTTGTTGCTACGCTACCCATGTTACTCAGGTTCCATGCCCCTACTTCCAGTGGAGAATCCCCACCGCAATACCATTTGTGGATCTTGGATTTTCTTGGTGCTTACAGGCTGTCAGTGTGTAGATTTTACCCTGGATTATGCCTAATAGGCTATTATTTGAGCGCTCTTGGTCATATATTTTCCTTGCAGCCTATCAGCGTATGGATCTCTGGTCATGTTTATCTTTATATGTTGTCTAGACATGGAGCCAGGATCTTGCTGGTCCATTGGCTCTCAGTGAGTGGCTTGGCATGTGCCCCAGTAGTGCACACTGAATGGGACACTTATAAGTGCAGCTCTCACTGCATGGTTCCTGGAAAATAGTTATTTATTTCAAGATTTTGAATCAACATTCTTCAAGTAATTGCGGCAACTGCTCTAAGGGACCTGTAATTAGGCAGGCTCCAGTCCTGTAGGGTGATAAAATGGAATGACAATTCTGCTGGAGAATCCCCTTCTCTTCTATAACACTTTGAGGAAGGGTGGTGTGTGTTACACTGTCGACTTTTTATGAAGCTGTCTCAATGAAGGACCAGTAACAGTAACACACACTCCAGTGAATAGGCAGCCAATTAGCTGCCATGTTGTTTGCATCACAGAACCTAGCATGTACTCTGCAAGTGATCAGATTTGCAGGAAAATATTACCTTTTTGCCATGTTACAACAGATATTTATAATATGTGTTTGTGGCCTGCAGGTTGGTAAAATAACTTTCATGAAAGACCCAGTTGATAAAAAAATGTATTTAAAATAAGTGTTATAAACTACATAAATAGCTAAGCACTGAAAAATGTTTTGGATATATGCAGTGACAAGCCAAATAAACATTGTGATTGTGAAATGACAGTTGTCTGAGATGGCAACTAGCACAATTTAATCACAAAAATATGTTGAAAATGTTGAGCAGACTTGTGTCAACTTTGACTTGGACTGAAAGGAGATCCCCTGGAAGATGTCACAGGTCCACAGTGTGTTACAGAGCTCCAATTTTAGCACACTGCTGCACTGTGTAAGCGCTGTCTACCCTTAATTACATGGTCCACTGGGCTTCTAATTTGCCCTGCTCCTCTCAGACGATATTCACTAATTACTACTTTCTTTTTTTAGTACCAGTTCTCCCTTCTGTTTCATCAAGATCCTTGTTTTTACTCACACTGTATGTGTCTACAGCTGTATGATTTGTGTATAGGCACACATTGTGAAGCTAAGCTTCCTAGACTCTAACAGAATTGTTTGCACCACTGCAGCAAATTCTACAGTGTCATTTACAAGCTTCTAACTCACTCACATATTCAGTGAAACAAATGAATCATACATACCACATGAGATGCCTGACAACTAAAGAAAATTTGCAAGGTAAGTGTGAATAGGTGTCAGAGAGATCAAAAGTGAAAAAAATGCTGTTGTCATAAGGCAGCCTTGTGACCGGTCTCCATGGCCTCTGTAGTGCTTAGGAAAACACTCCATCATAAAGTTAGCAATATTACAACTACAATGCTTGCACTTTGACCCTGGTTTCACCCTGAGAGGGAGTGACTTTCAGAGCTCATCAAGGGGTTGTGTGCCCAAGGAGCTTTGCTGTGATATTTGCATATCTGAGCACACAGGAGTGTGTCTCACTTGTTGGCATCCTACAATTTGCCCAGTAGACACCAATTAATATCTCAAGCAACAGTGGACTGTGCTTGACATAGATTCTCAGGTGATGGATGCAGATCAACAGAGATCACTTTGGATTGTAGGTGTATTAAAACTACAGCTATTGCTCACTTCTGTTAGAATGCACCTGCTGACACGGTCTGCAGAAAGACCTGTTCTTGTGAACTGGGTTGAAAGGTCAATCTCAGCATGGGCACATAGTGGTGCTTGAGTAGTCTCACATTAGTAAACTAAATGTAGCATGTACAAAAATGTCCCTGTTCAATTAGACACACATATAAATACCAAAAAGTAAACTGGACAGCGTTTGTATCTTTAAAATAGTCAAATAAGAAAAAAGTATAGGTCGTAACTAAGCCAGAAAAAGGCATTGGATCATACTGAACTCAGTCACTACCCCATAATCCATGATATTTGATGATCTTGGTTTCTGCAGTGCTTACTGTAACAGCTGTTCATGCATAACAGACTACTTTCAACCTTTGGTCACTGTTTTACTGCTGTTTCTGTGCCACAAATTTATCTGACAATGAATTTTATTATATACACAATAAAACTTAGAATTTTAATTATAATACCTTTGAGAGGTACAAATAAATAAAAAGATACAGTTGACTGCATTAATTAAATTTATCCTAAAACAGTGCAAATACAGAGTTATGTAAAGGTTTTTGGAAATAAGTTATTACTATTAAATGCCTTAAGCTATAAAGCCATATTGATTGTTTGCTCCTCCCTGTTCCAGAAGTACAGCTAAAGAGTGATTGATTTGCTGCTCTACTGTCAGGATGGGTAAGACACCAGTCCGAGGGACACCAATGCACTGATTACAGACCTCAACTTATAATGTATTTGACATATGACGGAATTGCACTTACCATGGTCAACAATAATAAATAAATAAATAACAGTAGTATTAATAATTTTAAAAATTAAAAGGTGAACAATTGTCAACTTTTTTATGATTTCCTGGAATTCTTATATGTGAATGAATGTCTTTTAGCTAATTAAAATATGTATGCATGGTCATCTTGTAATGTACAATGTACAGTATCTGTGCATGTACAATGTTGTAGTGTAATAATAGTGTGTAACGCTGCAGTCAGGGCGCAGACGCGTGCAGATGTCAAACGAAGAATCTTGTTTATTGTTAGAGGTGCTCCAAAGTTGTAGTCACAAAACAAGTGTGAGTCAAAAACAGGAATTGGTCCAGAACAAGTGACAAAACAAACAAGGGTAAGGGACAAACGATATCCATAAGACAAAGCAGGTCAATAACCGGAGAAGCAATCAGAAGGACGGCTCGGTACGCATGGACAACACATATCACCGACAGGTGGGACCAGCACTGGTTTTTTTTGGGGGAAGTAAATGACAGACAGGTGAGATGAACCAATAGACAGAGGAGGCTGGACAGGTATCAGGAGACCGGACTAGGGGGGCGTGACATAGTGGCTGCCTACATCCGTACAAAAATACAGTACTACAACATATGGAGGATTTATAGTTTATACTGTATCTGAAAAATATAATGAAATTGTTATGAAAATGCATTAAAGCACATGTGTACCTGTACAGTACTCATGTGTGATATTGTAGAGTAATGACTGCATAAGGTGAACATGGTGCAAGACTGTTTGTTGTGACACGATGGTAGCACCCACACACAGCCAGCAACCGTCTTCTTGTGTTTCACATAGTGTTGGTTGTTCTCACAAGCAGTAAACATCCTCCCATGACCCCCCACTGTATCCCCCATAGCATTTACCTCTGCCTCTGCACCAGTCCCATCACTGACTGATGACTGGCCATCATCAAGCTTTGTGAGTTTACCAATGGTCATAAGCGATCCCATCTATATCTCACGGTTGTATTGCACAAAATACTGAAGCATTTTTAAAAAATGTTATGAACATACTATACATTTTAAAAAGAAACTTTGGTAAAGAATTACTGAGTGATTTAATAATCATATGGATAATATATTATACTGTGGCTAGAAATACAACAAAATAAGTCAAAAACCTTAATACATTTATGAAATGACTGTACCACATACGGTGGACTTCACATTTAGTAACAATCTGTCATGAGTATAACCTGCCTTACGACCGATGTGACTTATGACTGGGTTAGTGACTGACGGCAATCTGTACTAGACCGTGGTTAAAGACAGGTAATGCACCCATCATCAATGTTTTCTTGCCTACCTGCAAAAGCAAGTTTGCTATAAATGAAATATCAAATATATATTAACTTGAAGAATCTTTCCAGGTCAGGTTTTACACTTTTACACTTTTACACAAAGGCAGACAGGTATTATGAGAACATTTTCTTTTTATATTCTTATGCAACTGTCAGTTTTTATTTCTGGGGATGAATATATGAATATCACATACTCAGTGAAATGTGCATATCATGCACATATCCCTGTGCCTCAAAGAGTCATAGGACTACCATGTAGTGCATAACAAAGAGCTGTCCTTGTGACCTGAGCAGTGCTTGAAGTCCAGAAAAAAGTGTTCGTACTCCCCTTATTGACATCTTGGCATATCTATTGGTCAGTATCAGCAAACTATATTATATTTAGAATTTTTGGACTGAATAAAAATGCAAGAAAATATAGCTGATATTCACAAAATATATTCCTTTAGTAACAGAAATGCAAATTTCAAATGAATGGTGGGAAAGCAGCATATGATCCAACTTGCAGTGTGTCTTAGTGCACCCTGGATAATAAAATGTGGCAAGGGCGGTTATGAATAAAGACGTATTTTGAATAATCGTCAGGTACAACAGCAGTTTTTTGCTGGGAGAGAGGTTCAGCCAGATTCTCTCAACAGTTTTCCTTTTGAAAACAAAGTCAGTGTCTATCAAGTATGAATATAACCAATAAAATTTTTAAACTGAATTTTTTAAGCTGAATAAAATTCCCTTCTTGGTTTACATGTAAAACAAAACAAGCTCACTAATTTGCATGTATGTGTAGAGCAATGATTGTAACTGCTTTCCATGGATCAGCAAGATCACAGTGGTCTGGACCTTGTCCTGGCACTACGGGGCATGAGGCAGGCCACACTCTAGACAAAATGCCAGTGAATTCCAGAAGGATTATGCTCACACTCATTCAGTAACATATACACACATAGCAATATTTTTAATCACCCACAGCACATGTCTTGACTTAACCAGTGCAACTGAATATGGGAAGAACATGTAGACCCCTCAGTGACTGAGCCATATTCAGTTTCAATGGAATTCAATTTATTTTTATAGAGAACTTCTGCTCACACAGTGACCCAGAGTGCTGAACAGCAGATTAAGATCGTAGAATAGATAACAAGTATATAGCAAGACGATAGATAGATGTTACAATATTTAACTATATTTGAAGCCATGTGTAAACTTACAGCCTTAGAACTGTGTGGCACTGGTGCTACCCCCTGTGCCATCATGTTCGCCTAGTTCTCTATAAATACAAGATAAAATTGATGAGAATGTACTGTAACTATAATGTGGGTCAGTTTGTGGCCCTGCAGAGCCGTTGGGCACCTGCAGGTTGCCAGCTGTTTGCTAGTGAGAGTTTCACTAGCTGTGCTGCTCTTTGCCATGTGACCTATAGTGTGAAAATAAGGCAGCTGGCGTGGGAGGGGAGCACAAACCTGGCTTTTGGTATTTTATGACAGGTGTATTGGGGATGGCGGAACCATGGGGATTATGAAGGTGCACTGAGGACAAACTAGACAAACTAATATAGTATCTGAAACCAGTAAATTTTATTGGAAAGAAAGGGAAAATTAATTTTAAAAGAGAATGCATAAAATTACAGTATTACAAGAGATAATAGTGGAAATCATTGACTGTAGTTTTAATCCATGCAGTAGTACATTTATAAATGTGACATTTTTGGAACAGCAATTATAACTACATGTAATTCTGACTCTTATGAGTGCCACTACAAGAAATTAGAAAAAAAAGTGCACAAAAACATTTCACATCTCTATGTAACTAAATTGTGGTGTTTTTCAGTTCTTTTTCAGCCCTTTTCGTGACTTTAGACCAGAGGTTAATCTTATGCTTTGCCATTAAACTGTGCAAACAACAGCTCTCAAGAGTGGAATGGATGTTCTGTTTGTGGCGCATTGTATGATGCTCAGCAACAGGAAAAAAGAGCAGGCAAAAACTAAGTAGGCCAATTATTAGTGACCGTGAATTCCAACATTAATGCAATGTGACAGATCCAAATATGGAGCATACATGGTATTAGAGGGGTCCTCAGCCACTGTTAAATTGAACACACTGAAACTGTGTAAGAAATCCCACAGTTGTTTAACACCTATTCCTCAGACAAGGTACAAAACATTGAGTTCCTTTGCTTATCTGAATTATGAACAGAATTCAGTGCTGATGTTTTTCACCTACGGAACATATAAATGTATAGCTTTTCCTGCATGGTGCTGGAGACTGTGTTTGAACTGGATGCTGGGGGAGGAACTAAGAGCAGGTTTGTGAAAGTAGCCTATGTGTTGAGTTCTTTACAGGTGCCAGGCTTAGACAGTCTCCATTATAGCGACCAGAGCCCCTCACTAATACATGCTAATAGCATGCTAACTCAATAAACTAGAGAGCATGAGGTTAAACATATTAGTGAACTCTTTCCTGAACATTTCCATAACAGTTTCAGGTTTGATTTTATTTTGCAAGCTATATTTTATAATTTCCAACTGATGCTACTGACGACGTACCACTATCTATGTGATGTTTGGACTATTTTAAATCCAGTAGGATTGATTTAGCAGGTTTAGTAACCATAGTTAAAAATGACATGTTAGCTAGTGAGCTGGAACGAGTAATGTGTTGGAAAAAAATTGCCACTGCCAAAATCTAAATAAATCCTTACTGCACTGAGCATGAGAGCAATGTGTCTTGTGTGTTTTATTTGACAGTTCAGTTCTACTTCCAGCTGGATAAACTAATGCCATTACAGCCGGCATTGATTTCCCCAGGAAGACAGGCCATGAGAGGTAATTGTGTTCTACATTTTTCGTGTCCTGCTTATGGGTGATCTTAGGTATAGCCATCTCCTGAAGGCCAGAGACAAAGTACAGCACTACAGTGCTGCTGGGGTTCAGCAGAATGGCTGGGGCATTTCTAGAACACCATGCTGTTGGGCAATACAGAAAAAAATGGCAAAAAATTATGCAGCTACTGGAGCAAGGAGACTATTATAGAATAGCAGTATGATAAAACAACATAATGCCTCTCTGTTCAGATAGAACAAAGATCTTCCATACATATACAAACACTAACATGAGTGATATATCCATGCAACCAAAGCAGTTTGCTTGTAATGTGGCAAATAAAAATTCAAATATTAAATGACCCGACTTCACTTACAAAATCAACTGAGCAGGAGAAGGGGAAACAGTGTCAAGTTCAGCAGTCGGATTCCATTCCAAGGAGGCAGGGCATAGAAATAGCCCACGGCGGTAATTACCAATCTGTCCTTTCCACCGCTCAATCACCAGAGAATTAAATCTAAAGATGAAAGATGCTGACAATCAGCGACGGGCTGACGAGGGCAAATCAAGATCCATGCGTTGACCTTTTCTCGGCTGCACCCGAGCCGAGCCAGAGACCAGTGCGTCACGCCATCAGTGGGGGCTAATGAGTCTTAATGGTGCCGTCCTGGCAGAAGCCCATCACTTGTGGTGTGTCTTGCTGTGTCTGTATGGGTAAGAGGGGGCAGCAGGGGTTTACACCACTGTCCGTGTGCACTCTATAAAAACGCCATTACCCTGGCTGATGACGAACATCATTTTCTCTTCCTCTGCCTGCAAGTCATCGCTCTTTCTGTTGTCCACATGACATTTTGATTCACCCCAGGACAGATGCTCCCCATGCTATTAATTCTGTCACTCCTGTTGGAGCAGATTGGCACTTCTGTAGCTTTTGACAGTCTCCAGAAACAACATCCAATGGCTTTGTTTACCAGGTGTGACTTCAAGCACTTATTACTCATATGTTGTATTTTAAAACATGAATGGCATGGCATGCTAGTTTATTTTTCTTTCTTTTCTCTGGAAATGTGTTCTTCTAGGTACAGTCAATAAAAACAGATTTTCCACCAGTTATGATGGAGTAGAACACTAATGTATAAGAGTTACCAGGTCCCTTGAAATACAGAGGGGACAAACAAATTCTTCTGAGGGTATTCACTCAGTATTCACTGTTCATGCCCTCCGTCTTACACACACAGAGGCACACATATATGTAAAGCAGTATTAAATTCATAAGTGCTAAAAATGTATATGTAAGGTTTTGGTTAAACACCACAGGCCTCTGCTTTTTGCAAAATAGGATGCAACATAGATCTTCCTTTCTCTGATTTTGTACATTAGATAATCCACATTTAGAAATCTATTTGCAGCTCCATCTCCCCCCAGTTTCCCTCGATGGTGCCCGGGGAGAGGATCAGCAGCGCTAGGACTATTAAGGCCCTCGCAGTCGGCCCCAGTTAGCCTCAAATCTGCGGGAAGCCCAAACATTCCCTGCAAACAGTTGCTCCAAAATTGATGGAATTGGACAAGTTATTGCAAGTCCGCAAGTGTCGCGGAAAAAAATCAGCTATCTCAAATTCCATTTCATTTAATCTTCAACTGTTCCTTATTTAGTCTTCATGCGTTTCTCTAAATGATTTCAAAAGCTGTACATAAGAGCTTGAGTTCCATTCAGTGCATAAAATGTAAATCTACATTATGTAAAAATCCTTTTCCTCATTCTATCCCCATACAACAATGGCAGCAACATACTGACCATGACAGCAGCATCACTGAAAAAAAATCTACATCTACTACAAAACTGAAGTGCCCATGGTGTGACCAATGAAGCCTCATTCATTCCTTTGCTCCACTGCGACATCAAGTGTCATTTAAAGGCCCTTTATTATCTCTGTCCTTGGTCTTAAAATATGTCAAATTTAAACCTGAGTATTAAATAACAGGAAGTACTTTATTCACTTCTAGATGAATGTGTATGCTTGTCTGTATCAGTGGTACAGACATGGGCTGAAAAAAGAAAGTGAAATATATGAATTTCCGTTTGAAAATTTATTTAAATGGTCTGGAATCTATGATGACAAAGAAGAGCAGCATGAAAGAGCAAAAGGCAGGACATCTGGAAAATATTTTTGACAATTGAAGTAAATGGTTGGGAGCTCTTCTTCTTGTAAAGGATGAGAAAATGAAGCACATTCTCCATCCTAAGCGAACATATGCTTTATAAAGTATCAGAATTTTAGTTCAACGTATGTGTACAAGAAAATGAGATAAAGAGATAAGAAAACACAGAAATAGGAACTGAAAACAGATGAGTTAACAACAGTAGAACAGCAGAGGAATGGAATTTTTTAAATAACAAATCTAATAATCAAGTTTTTAAATTACTCTGCCAAAGAATATAAAAAAGCATGACAACATTTAGACCAAAAACACATTGGTAGAATTTGTTTTACCAAATATTTTGGGGACCTAATGTGGGAAAGAACTTTATACGAGGTTGACCTGGACCTTGCATAAGTAGGTACACTGATTTCCTTGTAAAGGAGGAGAAGTTGACCTTCCGACACCAAGATGAAGGTCTTAAGCCAGGGTATTTGCTTGCTTTAGGCACTGGGAAGACCCACTGCTGGAGCAGGGCAGAGAGTGGCGCCCTAGCACTCAACATCCTGCAAGTGAAATCCAGCAGGTGTGAATGCAGAAGTTTCATTACCACTGGACTGAAAAGCTTTTTAGATCCATCATGAGACCAGGTACTATGTAACAGTGTAAGACAAGTCTGAACATTAACACACACATACCTCTGGAAGGAGATATAGCTATATAGAAACAACAAAACCCACAATTTCTGAAAACTCATTCAGATCACAAGGTTACCTCAGCTTGTTTTCTCACACCAGAATGATTTAAAAGCAAGACAAAAAAAAGCATCAAATATGTTGTGTAATGAGCATGCGCTACACAGAGCGATGAATTCTTCTGCTTATCAGTGTGATTCTAAGGTGTATTGGGATATATATTGTATGTAATTCAGTTCCTGTCCTGAAGTATTTTCCCCCTCTGAGACTTTGCTGCCTCAGTGCTGCATGGGCTCATAAATGCATAATCAGTGGTTACCAAACCTGAGCCCAACTACCACGAGAGGACATTGCATAACTGGAGAGACCACCGCCCTTCAGCTCCGATTCCTTCAAGTGAGGCAGACAGAAAACGCAAGTCCCGCTTGGTTCACTGGAGTTTCCTAGGTAATATGTGAATACTGCTATATTTATTTCAGTCTCTCAGTCTTGAGGCACATGCTACCTAAGGGCTAATTGGTGTGTACAGTCTTAAGCTCCCGCATTATTGTCATTTGTATGTGTTGTCATGGCTGCTGGCCAGGCAGCATGCGGATGCAGTGTCAGGCAGATAGGAAGTGAGCAGACATCTGCTAAACTATACCTCCAGGATCAGCGGATCACTAGATGGCTGCATCTTACACACTTGCTCTAACACCTTGATGCCCTCCCTGCAACTCTTTTCATAGATATGTTACAGGAGGTGAAATAAATGTAAATACAGAACTTTATTAAGTTAAATGACTAAAGTAATATTTACTTTATTCATAGCGAGGAAATATATTTTTCTTATCGTTTCACATATTTAATACATTGCTTACATAGCTACTGCTTTTTATCTGAAGTGACCAATCCTGCACTGCCACTTTATGCTCAAATGATTAAAACATCGACCACTAAAACAATGTCCGGTTATTTTTAAAGGCTTTACTTAAAATGTAACTTCTTTGTGTAACTTTATGTAACACGATGAATTAAATGAGTATCAATGGATGCTAAAACATTTTAATGTATCTGCTGAATTATACTGTCAATATTGATGTTCACATACACATTGCATCAATCAGCTACCTTTTTCCATACAGTGTAGATAACTGCCGATGTTGACCATTTTTTATCATTTTATTCGATTCTTTCTGAGCAGTATAGCTATAAATGATGTAATTTTATATTGAATCCAGTGCTAATAAGGTTTTAATGTTATTTAAAAAAATTTAACTTGTAACTGTTGACAAGTTAGTGCCATGAAAAGGGAAGGCAGGTTAACAACAGTAGCAGTAGCAGAATGTCAACTGATAGCGCAGTTGTGCAAAAATATGAAGGTTCCACTCCACTCTTGATGCTTTCTGTTTTAAAACTGTAAAATATAACCTCTCATGGGAGTAAAACCCTTCTAATTGTTGACAGTTGTATTTCTGATCATTGAAATACCTCTTAAGTGACCGTTGTGTGCTGACAAGGCTTATGTAAACTGGAGAGAGAGAGAGAGAGAGAGAGAGAGAGAGAGAGAGAGAGAGAGAACATGGTTCACTTCGTTTCCTCCTTCTACACACCTGCAGTCAGATGCGGTTTCCATAGCAACAAGACATAGCAACAGCAAGCAGGGCACATATTTGAGGCTAAGATCTTAAATACCCCCTTTCCTTCTATACAGTGGTGTAAATCACATTAGTGTTCTCAAATGTTTCCAATGCCGTCTGTGCAGACCCAAGACATTTATTCATGTCTGGTGAGCATTTTTGTTAGCATAAAAAAATAAGTGCATTTGGTGTTCAGAAAACTTGTTCATGCGAGGCGATTCCTTGGTGAATGAAAGCGTCAGCCAGTCCTGCTGGTATATTCTGCTAATCTAGACAACATGTTTGATTAGACGTCAACCTTGTTTGTCCCTATTCTGTGGGGTCATTTGCTGAGTGGGAGGGCAGAATGTGCAAGGACAGCATTGCATGGAACATCTGCAGAGACATGTTGCTGGATACTCTATCTTCTGCAGCAAGGTTTGTGGCCCGCGGTAATGCATCAGAGCTACACACATATCTACACACATAAACAAACACACACATCCAAATATATAGGCAATATATGCACACTTGCATAGGTGGTCTCACATACATACTGTAAAAACATGCACATAGCATATGTTAAAAATTCACAAGGATATGTCATATGTTGCGATATCTGCATTATGTAAAAAATGCTGTCAAAAATTAAATTTGTCCCTTGGGAAACAGTTTGGAATCCTTTGTACTGGACAATCTGCTTATGGTATAATACACCAACTTTGTCAATTATACTATTTTTATAATCAGAAATAAAAAACTCAGAAAATTAATGGATTTTAATGATCTTTTGGGGTACAATACACTACAGCACCACTGATTACGCAACAGTCTTAATGTATTTGTTCCTTCTGAATATTTTTTCTGGTGGACTAACAATGTCATACTATGCCTTTTTTTCATATTACTTCAATTAAAAATACTTTTCTTATGGTCAGTAGTGCTGGATTTCTGTTTAAAAATATGTCCTTAGTCTACCTCCCTAACAAAAATTGTACTGTATCTAAATGCATATTTAATGTAAGGGACAATGGAAGACAGATGAGCTGTTAGAGGTGCAGTATTCATCTTTTACAGCTCACCATCTTGATATCATCATACAGTTGTTATATTTTAGGATTCCAGTCACCATAAAAAATCCCTTACACAGAAAATCACAATAAAAAGTACATGTCATCAGTGGAGAGTGCAGAATAGTGTAACAGTTAAGTGGACTTTATTTGCAGCTAATTTAACTAGGGATTCCCTATAGTACTACAGAACAGAGCACTGTGTGTCAAAGGGACAGCGAGGCTGTCACTGCTCCATTCGGAATGATATTTGTCCACAGCAAGGACACAGCAGCAATGAGGGGGCATCTTTGTTATCCAGCATCATCCAGCACAATGTCTCCGGCAGCCCTGCTCAACTGTCTGCTTTCAGAGGGAGAGGAGCTCCTGTCCACTTTACTCAGCAGCCTAACGGGCAAGTAGTCAGTACTGGGCTGTAACTTGTGTGTGAGCGCCATCTTCTGTGTGTATCTTGTAATGACCACTATTGGCACAGACCCCCTCACTGGTCAGGGTAATGTTACTGTTCTACTGTGTACTTGTATTACTCTTTTCTGTACAAGTTTTTGAATTGTATAAAACTGTAGCAATAAAAAAGTGTAACACAAGCAAAGTATTAAACTATTATTAAAACTATTTCAACTTAAATAAAATCATTACTGTTAGGTGTTATTGTTGATATTTTGTGCATTTGGCTACCAAAGCACACAATTATGGACTAAGGAGTGACGTTTTTGCATGAATTGTGTGAAACACTGAAAGTTCAATACCTTGTATATTTTAGCAAACCAGCCCACTTGCTCCAGACTGGGCAAGCTTATACAAGGAGATAATGAGTACTGACTGCTGCACATGTGAGAAACAGCCAGAGTGAAGAAGGTTGGGGGGGTAATCTGTCAAATTCACTCATGGAGCTTTTTTTGCAGGAGCTCCCTGTAGGCTTGTGAAACTGCCACATCAATATGTCAGCATCCTAATGATGGGTTCATAATATTTTCTGCCTGCGTTCCGCTGTCGGTCACTGTTAGCGCCATGGTGGATTCACACATTATACTGGGTTTGGGAATGGTGCTGAACATCATTCCATTGTAGGTCTGGGGCCACAGAGGGATAAACTGGTGAGTTTTACATTGGAATATGAACTGAGTTTGTCTTATGTTTTTGAATATAGTATCCAGTCTCGTATTCCAGTAGTGTCACTATTGTTTAACACTTAATAAACAACATCAGAACAAGAGAACAATAGCAAAAAAACTCAAAGAAAATTCATAACATGGGATATTCGTTCATAATTCAAATAAAGGTTCATTTTAGGCTTTATTTACATCATGTATTTATCTATAAATATATATTTTACAGTGCTTATTTTTGGGAAATTATACAGTATGTATTTTCAAGAAAATATTTTTTAAATATCTGACAATTGCCCTTTGTGATTAATACTCTCCTGGATTCTTGAGGGACTGGAGATTCACCTGCTTACTATATTACATTTCATCTTTACTGAAGACAACCTTAAGCAATTTTTCTTTCATAATTCATTGAAAGCTTCACTGCACAGACCCATGCTACTTAGTGAGCTTGACATCACACTTGACTTCCTCTCTATTGAAGGTCCTACCTATTACATAATTACAAGCCAGGACTGAAGAAATGCCTTGCCTTTTCTGCTGGTAACACCTGTCATGTGCCTCATGATGTGCATGAAGCGAAAGCATACCATCGTTGGAGCAGAAACACAGAGAAATTAGCTGGTGGAATCACACGTTATGCACATGCCCATCAAATGGCTCTTTGCACAACAACCATACCTCATATAACCTGTTTCCAGCTTCCCTAAGTTACATCTGTAATTCAAAAAATATATCAGCTGAACACACAAACAATGGAATGTGTGCAACTGCAGTGGAGCTGGAGTAAAAATGCAGCACTCATCAGTGGTGGTGCAGTGCTAGTGCAATGTTTTCTGTCTGCTGCATTGCGATGTCGAGGACGGCACCCTGATGTGTGCTGGCAGCTCTCTACACTCACATTTCATCCTCCAGTGGCTCACAGGGCCTGAGCGGAGGTGCAGGAGCATCAGTGGCTGTGGACATTTAAAGCCACTCCCTCCAATACTCCACGACCACGCCATACCTCTGTGGGAGCTGTTTCCCGGCGCCCCATTATTGCCCTGATAGACACGGTTTTTGTGGCTCTGTCCAGCAGTGGTGAACCTGCACTATAACCTTTAATCTTCGTTGGACAGTATCAGTGAAAAACATGTCATCTCATTACTCATAGGCGAACAGTTTAAAAGAGCTGAAATGAAAATTCTGTGGGACATTTGTCATTAGAATGCAGGATTTTGATTTAATCTTCACACCAGCAATTAGTGTTTGTTCATCACTTCCCAGCTGTATTCAGCCAAATGTGGAAATGATACTTTTTTGTGTAACCTTCCTCTATGCCAGAACTAGTTGTCTGTCGTCGAATCCAGTCTCCTTACTCAACTGTTGCCATTGAGAAAGCCTATTGTTGGTCACGTAATGCCCCATAAAGCTTTTACCATTTATACTTATTATTCATCTACATTTTGATAAAAAGCATGAAGATGTACCGGAAATGAGTGAGAATGGATCTATGTGCCTCTGTTGTTCTTTTTTACTCATTTAGCCTATTACAAATAAAAGCAGACATACAGTTCCAAGACATAAGAAGACATGATAAAAAACACTGAGCTGCATCACAAAATAAAACAACACATCTGGAAGGCAAAAATGCATAATATATACTCTTCTTAAGTCTCCTGCAAATTTTTTTTGAAATGTAGTTCTATTTAATAGCCACAGTTTGTTGTCATGGACACAGTTTTCAAAAACCCAAATGATCGGTCTCCATAGTAACCGAGTGCTGTGCAGAGCTGCCAAAAATGGACTGAGTCTGAAAGTCTGGAAATATATTCAAAGATTTATGTTCAGTATTCAGTGTTACATGAATTGTGCCAGAAGTATAGAATGTAATGGTTATGTTCTATATGCATGTTACACTGAATATCATGAGCAAATGGTTGGTAAATCAGCAAACTGTTTGAAGAAAGTATTCAATTCTAATTTCAGCCAGCATATAAACAATGCATGAGATATATAAATTAAAATTTTTAAGTGAATAACAGTTTATTCATAAATGTAGATGTGATTTTTATGTTTTTTTTTTTTAATCTTCAAAAGCGTTTTCTTTCATTAACTCATTTCAGCAAGGTTTTTTTGAGCCTTTTGGCTCTGCTGGACTTAAAAATTAAACTTTTCAGTACTGATAGCAGATGGATATTCCCAAAAAAATCACCCTTCTTAAAGAACATACTATTATTAGAAAGCTACCATGTTGCTCTTCAGTGGCAAATGTTTAAACACTGGAGCACAAAAATTATTTGAAAGACATAGCTGAATTTAAAGAAAATCAACATAAAAATATATTTCAATCTTGATAAATTTTCCACAAAACAACTATATTATTGAAGGAACTTCTGAGTGTACCTTGCACCTATTACATGAAGGAGTGTAATGGGAAAAGTAGCCCACTTGTGCACGAAAATTAATGGTGACAAGTTGATGCAAAAGTGAAAATGGTGAAACGTTAATGTTATAATTGCTGTGAAGAGGATGCTGTTGTGAAGACCACCCCTGCCCTGCATTGCTGGGCTCTGTCCCCCCAGCCACCGCCTTCTCACTCAGGGCTTCGTTACCTGCACTCCCAGGTTGCTCTTACCAAACCCTTGTCGACTGGCTGCCTTTAACTACTCCCCTTTAAGACAAGCAGGTGAACTGGGAACGAACAGTCCCTCATGTCGCTCACATGCAATTGCCCTTCATTATTTGACAATTAGCGAATGCAACTTCCAAGGAAGGGCTGGTTTTAATGCAGCACTCTACCCTACTATATCAGGAAGTTCACAGGGGTCACCCATACGTAGGCCCTGAGCAACATGTGCACCTCGGCCCCTTTTAAAACCCCAGGCAGAGATAAGAACGAGGGAAAGGTGTTGGTTGGAGACAAGCTATTTCACATTTCTACATGGACAGGTTCCATGTAGGCCCTGGTTCCCCAGGGCTTCCTGATGTCTGAAACTTTGTTCTATGGAACGGAGGAAGGACATTGGTGCAACGGGTAACACTCTGGTTTATTTCCAAAGCCAAAAGTCGTAAGTTTCTGTGAATATGTAAATCTAAATTGTTGTAATGTAAGAGAGATTGTTTGTATGGCTAACCTGTGATGGACTGGTCCTATCCAGTATTTTTTGTGACAAGCCCTAAAACCTTTACCTCTGGGACTGGCACTGGAAGATTTCTCAGAATGTCTTTATAGAAAATTAAGGCTATTTTTCCACATTTCTGCGCTATTCTTCATCCTGAGCAACATACAGTACCTCTAAAATAGTTGTGATTTGTTGACATGATGCCATCAGGATGGTGTCACGCCCCCTGCTCTGCCTGCTGTTCTGCCCAGCCCCACAACTGCCAGCACCTGCTCCTCGTTTCCCCGAACAAGGTATAAAACCTATGTAGCCCGACATGCTGGTGCGAAGTATTGCCCATGTTATTACTGAGCAGTCCTCCCGTTAGCTTTTCCGGTAATCGACCCTCGCCTGTCCCCAACCTTCGATCTAGCCCGATCATTTCTTGTACTCCGTTGACTTCTGGACCCGACCCTTGCCTGTGTACTGGTCCCGATTCTGGAACTTCCCTGGACAATAAACCTGAACGATTAACTCGCGCCTGCACACGCCTGCTTCCTGCCAACGGCATCACAAAATACTTCGCCAACCAGCAGACGGCAGGTATGGAGTGCTCAAAGCCCTGGACTGCCGAAATGGCGGAACAACTGACTCAGCATGGACACCTGGTGGAGAAGATCATGCAAGCGGTTTCCACCTTCACAACCGGGCAAAGTGAGCAACAAAAGCGACTGACAGATGACTGAAGACCTAAAAAAGATGATATCTGACCCGAAGCAATACTCACTGGAGGAGGACGAACGGCCCTGGGAGAGTCTCCATTTGGCAACACCCAGTGAAGCTTCTGACCCAACACCCGCTGCAATTCCCCATCTGACCGGAGGCGTGCCGGAATGGGAACCGGCCGAACGACTCCGCAATGAATGGAGACCGAATTCACAGAGGGACCAACGCAGGTACAGTGGAGAATCGAGACGCGCGCTACGCACCGGCTTCCAGCATTCAAAACCACATCACATGAGGACCAACCCAGACATTTGCCCACTGATTCTACCCCGTGATGGACGGGAAAGAACGTGCAAGTTGTTCACCCTCCCCGTCACCTTCTACTGTCCGGAGCCAGTGTCCGTCATGGGGCTAATTGATTCTGGGGCCGACGGAAACTTCATGCACTCGGAGCTGGTCCAGCAGTTGGGATTTCAGACCCAGGACCTCGGCGTACCACGTCGACTGTTTGCTCTCGACGGAAGATCCATCGGTAAGGGTTGCGTGACATTGGCCACTCTCCCCGTACAAATGGATGTACTTTGCATTCTGAGTCCATATCCTCTTTTGTAATTCCACAAACCAGTTATTTAGTGGTATTAGGGTTACCGTGGCTGCGGAAACACGACCCTTGTATCTCCTGGTCTACCTTAGATATCGTGTCCTGATCCCCTTATTATGCTAGAAACTGTATGCAACTCCCTCAGGTCATGGTGCATGCTACCACTGTAGAAAGTCCTGACCCCAAAGCCATAACAATTCCCCCCGAGTATTCCAACTTGAAAGAGGTATTTAGTAAGCAAAATTCGACCAAACTCCTTCCGCATTGCCCGTATGACTGTGCGATCGAGCTAGTAGAAGGGGCTCCGCTTCCAAAAGCCAAGATTTATTCGTTGACCCAGGCGGAACTAAAGGTGATGGATGAGTATATCCAAGAGGCTCTAGAGCAGGGATTTATTCGGCTGTCTACATCCCCTGTTCCTTCAGGTTTCTTTTTTTGTTAGAAGAAGGACGGAAATCTTAGGCTGTGCATCGATTACCGAGGTATAAATGCGATAAAGAAGTTCCCTTAGCCCTTGCCATTGGTGCCGGCAGCCTTAGAGCAACTCCGAGATGCTAAATATTTCACGAAGTTAGACCTCAGAAGTGCTTATAACCTGGTTCATATCTGCGAAGGAGATAAGTGGAAAATAGCATTCATTACCCCGAATGGACATTACGAATACCGGGTTATGCCTTTTGGTCTGTGTAACGCGCCATCTGTTTTTCAGTCGTTCATTAACGACGTGCTTCGCAACATGATAGGGGAATTCGTGATCGCATATATTGATGGCGTTTTAATATATTCTTCGGATCTCGAGTCTCACATTACCCATGTCTGTACAGTCCTTACACAACTCTTAAAGAATCAGTTGTATGTGAAGGGAGAGAAATGTGAATTTCATTTATAGCGAGTTTCTTTTCTCGGTTACATTATTGGCACCGAAGATCAAGGCAGTGGTTAATTGGCCCACACCTCGTAGTATTAAGGACCTCCAGCATTTTCTGGGTTTCGCCAACTTTTACCGTAGGTTTATTAGAAATTTTAGTGGTACAGTGGCCCCTGTCACAGCGCTGCTCAAGGGCAAGAAGAGATCCCAACACCTATTATGGAATCTCCAGGCCGAGCAAGCGTTTAATAAACTTAAACAGGCGTTCACCACTGCCCCCATTTTGACACACCCTGACCCATCTAAACCCCTTGTTTTTGAGGTAGATGCCTCGGATGTTGGCATAGGTGCCATCTTGTCACAGCAAGCTGGTCATTCCCCTAAGTTACACCCGGTTTTTTTATTCCCATAAACTTACCTCGGCCAAACGAAATTATGGAATAGGAGATCGTGAGTTGCTGGCAATTAAACTGGCACTTGAGGAGTGGCGACACTGGCTTGAGGGGGCTAATCACCCGTTTCAAGTATTAACAGATCATCGAAACTTAGAATACCTATGCAGCGCAAAGCAATTGAACCCCAGGCAAGCATGCTGGGCCTTGTTTTTCTCCTGTTTTTGATAACCTACAGACCGGGGTCCAGTAACACTAAGGCAGATGCATTATCCCGAATACATGAACCCTTGGAGGAACCGACAAACGCTGAACCAGTCAGAATATTACCCTCTGACTGTCAAATAGCATCCATACAGTGGGAAATTGATCAGGATATAGCTAGAGAACTTGGCAACACCTCATCTCCAGCTCAGTGTCCAGCGGGAAAGCAGTATGTTCCCCCACCATGCAGAGATCATTACATGGGCACATGCGTCAATGGTTTCCAGGCATCCTGGGGAGTCCTGCACCTACCAACTGCTATCGCGTAGGTACTGGTGGGAGAGCATGGTGTGGGATGTACACCGGTTTATTGCCTCATGCTCAACTTGTGCACAGTGCAAAACCCCGAAAACGTTACCTGCGGTGAAATTGGTTCCCCTTCCCATCCCCTCCCGACCCTGGTCCCATATTGCAGTAGATTTTGTCAGGGACCTGCCACCATCCCAATCACATACCTGTATTTTAACTGTTGTAGACAGGTTCTTGCGTGCAGTCCATTTTATTCCATTTGGGGGGGTTACCCACTGCGTTCCAGACTGCTGAGGCACTGTTTAACCAGGTATTCTAGCTCTTTTGTATTCCAGAGGACATAGTGTCAGACCGCTGTTCCCAGTTTACTTCAAAAATATGGGCCGCCCTTTTCGAACGCCTGGGAGTAACCGTTAGCTTATCATCCAGTCATCATCCACAGTCTAATGGCCAGTGCGAGTGGGTAAACCAGGAGTTAGGGAAGTTCCTAAGAATATATTGCCATGAGAATCCATCAGATTGGAGTTGGTTTCTGGTCTGGGCAGAAATGGCCCAGAATTCGCTGGTTAGCTCATCTACTGGGTTAACCCCTTTCGAATGCTGCCTGGGTTATCAACCCCCCTTGGTGCCGTGGACAGCAGATCCTACGGACATCCCAGCAGTGGATAACTGGCTGAAGAGGAGTGAGGAGGTCTGGGAGCAGACTCATCAGCATATTGAACAGACTCTCCAGCGCTACAAGGAGGACGCCGACAAGCACCGTCGAGAGGCCCCAGTATATCGTCCTAGAGACTGAGTCTGGGTGTCCTCTAAAAACATCAAATTCCCCGAGGGATGCAGAAAACTCCATCCCAAATACCTGGGTCCCTATCGAATTGCGAAGCAGATCAACGAGGTGACGTACAAATTGGACCTACCAGTCAACCTTTATGTCTGACGCCCTTTACCTTTCTCTGCTCAAACTGGTAGTCCCGGGACCATTAGATGAGGCCCTCCCCGCAGATGCCCCCCCCCCCCCGGTGGTGATAGAAGGTGCTCCAGCGTACGCAGTAAACAGGCTGCTGGATTCTCGAAGACGGGCAGGATATCTTCAGTACCTGGTCGACTGGGAGGGCTACGGCCCAGAGGAGAGGAGCTGGGTGCCAGCCAGGGACGTACTGGACCCAGAATTGGTAGCAGAATTTCACCGGTGCCACCCTGAGAAGCCGGGGCCTGGGCCAATGGGACGCCCCAAAAGGAAGGTCAGTGGCACTCGTGAGACCCTGACCGCAAGGAGGGCGGAACGACCCCGAAGCACCACCTCATCTGCCCAGACCCGTGACTACTCAGACACACGAACCCAGAGCCCCATGTCTGGGGGCGTGGTTAGGGGTCGTCATGGCTGTCTGTGTCATGCGGCCGATGCCGACTCCTTGGGGGGGGGGGGGGTACTGTCACGTCCCCTGCTCAGCCCCACAATTGCCAGCACCTGCTCCTCGTTTCCCCGAACAAGGTATAAAACCTGTGTAGCCCGACACGCCAGTGCGAAGTATTGCCCATGTTACTAAATGTACCGAGCAGTTCTCCCATTAACCTTCACGGTAATCGACCCTCGCCTGTCCCCGACCTTCGATCTAGCCCGACCATTTCTTGTACTCTGTTGACTTCTGGACCTGACCCTTGCCTGTGTACTGACCACGATTCTGGAACTTCCCTGGACAATAAAATCTGAACGACTAACTTGCGCCTGCACACGTCTGCTTCCTGCCAACGGTGTCACAGATGGAAAAATATGTCAGTCCTTTGCTTTTTGGAAAAAGCAGAGAGAGACATCCAGAATCATTTCTGCAATGCAAAAAAATGCCCCTCATTAGTTTAATTGCTGCACTGTAACTGGATGAACACTGCAGTTGCCACATAGAGTCCAGGCAAAATCCTGGCTTTAATTTGCAATGATTCACCTGTTACACTCATAAACATTCAACTATATTTGTTTAAAATCTAGGAAAGGCCCATGGTAATACCTGTGTGATGTTCACACAGTCGTTCTTGATTTTAGATGCACAGTAATCCCTCAGGGCCCAAATCTAATTCGTCCCTCAAAATGGGTCAGATAACGAACTGTTGGATACCACGTATAATGTTGTACTCCCACTCCGCCCAAACACACCGGTATAACAATCAACCCATAACTTCAGCATGATAAACATTTTAAACACCAGTTACCTACTTAGAAAACACATAATGTTGTTGTTAATTTGCATGTTTATAATGTGTGGTACAGTATATATAGTACAGGACATTTTGCTAGGTATTGCTGCCACTGGCATTTAAATTAAGTTTTGTTTTAAAAAATGCAGTTTAGTTAAAAACACTGCAAATAATTTAAAGAAACAAGTCAACAATTTTAACTGGGTGCTCATCAAATAATATGAAGAGAAGAGCCTTGTGAGGTTTGCTGTGTCAGTTGTCTCCATTAGGGGTGTGGAAAACAATTGGAAGGGATGGACTGGGGAGGTAGAAGGCAAAAAAAAAACTTGAAATGGAACTTGGTTTGCCTTCACATAATTAAAAATTGTAAATCTCCTTTTAACCTATGACAACATCTTCTATTGTGTTGTTGAAAGTAAGACTCCTGTTCATGTCACTATCATGTTCCACAACTAGTGCGATCATTGTGCTTTTTTGTCCAGCATGGGAAGGATTATAAGTTATGTGAAAATCCTTTCTCTTCTTCCTCTGTGGACCAATGAGCATCCAGCTGAACTATCCAGCTTAAAACACAGTAAATGTGGTGACAGTGTAAAAGTGTTCACACACTGACCATGAGACTTAGTGAGGAAGTGCGGAAACAGCTGATAGCACATTAGCACTGTTGCACCCACAAGCATTTCAGGATAAATTTGTAACAGTATATAGCATTGTTTATTACAATACATACAGTATTTTTATTACAATATGCTATATAGTACTTTACATTATATATTTGTTGATTTTTAAATTTATTTTGATTTTTATTTGTGTTTTGATTTTTTAAAATGTAGATAAGCTTTGGATTAAAAAAAGTTTCTTTTTGGATAGTGATATATAGGTATTAATTTTTAACAGCCATTGCAATAAAAATTTGAATATACAGAGTTCAGATACCAAGGGATTGCTGTACATCTTGGGATCTCACTTCAAAACACATAAAACCTAAATACAGCATAAAGAGAATGATAGAGAAATGGAGACAGAAACTGAACAGAACACAAGTTCTTCATGTTGAAGATATTATGACATTTCAAGTAACTCATTCAAATTTAACAGTCAAGATACATTTTGTACAAAAACATATGGTAAAATGACACTTGGGACCAACTAGTTTCCCTTCTAAATAAGTGGAATTTCCTTATTATTGCTTACTGTTATTCCACAGTCTTATGATTATTAGTAATGATTTGTTTGACAAACTTTCTAGTTTCTAGCTCGTGCAGTTATACAGTTTTTATCTGTATAAGTATTTGGGAATTGGGCCCAAAATGCTGCAACATTTCAGTGTTTTAGCGCCCCCTGCACGACATTTATGATATTCAAGACATCATAAAGGCAGAAGCTTCAATATCATTTAAGCGATTTGTTTAAACTGGATTTCTTTAATTAATGAAATTAATGAAATTAATGAAATATTTCGTAAACTGAGCATTTATTAATAAAAACCAAGACATTTTAGGGTGTAGAATATATCCTTTTATTAATTGTCTTTTTAACACATGATACTGGTAGCTGTCAGACCTGCTCAGAAATAAGAGCTCTGTAATGTATCACAAGCTATTGCGTGCTGTGGTCTTTTCGTTGATTGTACTCAATTTAATAATTGTATAATCCGCTTCAAATATTTTTGCACTCACAAAATAGACACAGACAGCCTTGTATCTTTCTGACTTGAAGTCAGTATTAAAATCCACAAACAGTTTTAGTGTAGAACTGTTACCTGTGACATAAAGTGTCCAACAGTTTTAGGAATTGTAACAGACACAAAACGGCAGTTTCCCGTGACAGTGTGTGTATCAGATGAGACCTTCACTTGGTGTCAGTACAGTTCCAGGGCCCACATTGCACCAGGAAGAGTGAGTGAGCTCAGGCTCAGTCCTAGGTGCTGGAGGATTAGTGCTGTCAGACAAGGGAATGTGCTGACAGTGTGAGGGACAGTGTACACATGAATTAGGCCTGGGCCAACTTCCAAACCCCAGGAAGCCCACCTCCCAAGCCACCGACATGTCCACCGGCACAGCTAATCGGGGAGAGAGTGGACAATGCTGTTGTTGGTCATTCAGATATAGCTTTGGACTAGACAGAGGTGAGAAATGGAAAGGCCTCAAAAGAACTGCTGATGTAGTCTTAAAATGAAGTTGAATGATAATAAAAATTCTACAAATGCAATTTACAAACTCACATAAAAGTTTTGGTGGGAGCACCTTGCCCACAGTACAGATTCCCAGTAATATGGAACAGGATAATTTTCACCTTTTGCAGTCCAGTCATGGAGTTTGTCACTTCTTCCCATTTAGATCTTGCTAAGTATTGCAAATGTTTTATTTCTGGGGGTCATGCATGTCGCATTCTAACTAAACCCCTGCAAAATAAAAAGTATCCCAAGGATTTACATGGATAATTTGCGAGCTCATCATGTTTTAATAGAATTTAAAGGTTCTTTTATCAAGCAGCACAAATTAATAGAAATACAAAATGTAATTGTTGACAGAGGCCATAGTAAGACACAGGGAATTAATAGCAACAAAATAGTGCTCTTTAGATATCCCAGAAGCCCCATATGTATGTATCTAATCTCCCACCATTTTTTGTTTGTCATGTTCCCTTTGGGTATGTGGAGCTGTTAATCCTTGGGTGGAGTGGGTTTGGGGGGTTTGGTAGAAGGGGGGTCATGGGGTAGGGAAGATGTTTTAGCAGATCACCTCCGTCTGCAGGAGCGGTCCTGTCGTCTGATGTGAGCAGGGACATTCCGGAACTGGATAAAGAGCAGGCGAGCCGTGTTTGCTTTGCCCGGAACTTTCACACCGACAGTGGGAACTCAGCTGAATAATCAGTAACAAAGCACTCAGGGGCGGCTGCGGCCCTTCCCCTGACAATGGCATGCTAAGACATCACAAAGCATCAGGAGCAGAAGACCAGCCAGGCGGAAGGATGATACAAAGATCACCAGTGAGCAGCTAGTCCTTCAATAAGTGAACTTTATTGTATTGGTATTTAAAAGAAAAAATGTAACTGTGGAAACAGATCTTTGAATTGATTGACTTTATTATTCTGTGTCTTCTTACATATCTGACAATATCTGCAAATGTAAGAAAATTATACTACTAAGAAAAATGCAACATTCTCAGTCAGCTCTGCATGGCTGTGGGTAATAAAGACATTTAGCTTGATAACTTCATATCCTGAATATGAGACCAGATTTCCTGATCAATACAATGTTGGAATACATGCTGAGCTGATATTTTTATCCAGAGTTATCTTCTGTGTCTGAGTCATTTAAACTGCAGTGCAGTTTACTAAATAATACCTGAGCCAATAGCCGTGGCTGAGAGTGTGAGTTGACATGACAAACTTCACGTCACACATCCATGTCCTTAACCACAATTCTTTCTGCTGCCCTAGTATATCCTGATATCTTGGTTACACTGAGGCCAGCTGTTGTCTTAATATTCTGACAGTTTTTTGAATTTGTTTAAAGACATTTAGGTTTTGAGGAACTTGACACTTGTAGGACTCAGTTTAGCAAGTCCTGTGTTTTCAGTGACAAATGATTTTATGCCTCTTTGACAGAACTGCTGCCGGTGTTGAAGAGGCAGTCAATGGCTGGGTGTGTGCAAGCTGTGAAGTGTGTGGTGACTGCAACAGACAGCTTCCGATGCCACTCCCTCGCTATTTCACTGTATGTGGCGTTGTGCTTATTGCCCTTGACAGGTCATGCCCTGGAGTGTTCGGCTTCTGCCAATTCCCGACTCCTGGCGTGGCCTACTTGCGACTGGTGGGCATTGCTGGGTGTACAAAGTAAGCCACTGATGTGGTGATAGGTCAGGAATCTGGGGCTCATGTACCTTCCTACCAACTGTTTGCTTCATATTCCTCCCTCAGTCCACTAGTCTGTTTCTAAAGCCTTGAGGATGATCACATGCATTTTGTTTGAATTACTGAAAGGCTGTTTAGAAGATTGCATATTGACTAGGAACTTGGAATTATCTGCAACAAATTGCAAGGTTAAGTCCCACTCCCTGCTACTGTTTGACTTTTGTCAAGTTTTCACTTACCCTGACTTTTTCTCAGTGAAATGCCCAACTGTGTAAATGGCTTAAATGCTGTAAATCACTTCAAATAAACGTCAGGTAATTAGCTGTTTAATAGGTGTGATACCTGAAGGCAAAATAGTGCTCCACATATGCAACAAATTCTTACAGACAACTTCAAAACATCTATACTGTTACAGAGTTTGTGAAGAGCTAACTGTAAATGAGCAGTAGTCTTACAAATTTAGTTTGAACACAATTTGGGATGTTTTAGGGTCTCAAGGTTGTTCCCTCTGCTGTGGCTGGTCTACCTTTTTGGAAAGAGGACTTGCCGCTTAGTCACCAGGGCCAGCGTGAATCAGCCCTGAGCCTGCTTAGGCTTGTCCACAGGTGATCGCCATGGAGACTCGCAAAGCCTTGGAATGCTGTGAACCCGCATTCTAACACCTGCCTGAGGCACACAGTGTACAGCCCTCTCGAGAAGTGTGAACCTGCGCGTGATTTCGCGCTGGGAAAAATGATCTCCTTCACCGCTGAAGGCCCATTTGCTTTTGCTTCTACCATTCCTCCAGGAAGCAGGAACTGCTTAGAACACATGTACATATTGTCACAGCTGTCAGTACATAACTGTACTGTAGAAAATGGTAAAGCCAGATTGGGCCCCTGTGACCTTGGCCTGACTGATGCACAAACGTGTATCAGTCAGGTACAAGCACTGGCATCAATAGATGGTCCAAATTTTATTGTGTCAAGATTTACACAAGAGCTTACAAATCTTTATTCTGGCTCAAAAATTAACTTATGCTTTTCTCACAGAATCTATTTAAAGGAAACTTGAGATTTTTGTGATAGAAAGGGTTTGCGCTTGGTATATAATCTTTCGTTTTTGGATGATTAGGTACAGGATTTTTCATGTTTTTTGTGTGAAGTAGACTAAACTAGACTGTATTTCTATTTTTTTATGTTATTAAGACATTATAACCCTGACTAGCAAAGTGGAGGAGTACAGCATTGCTTATTTCGGTAGCGTTTTGTGTCCTCAGTAACAGCCTATCGTGATCTAAGCTGCTGTGGTTTTGTCCTGCATGGTTGTGACACTGCAGATTGTGACATTCTCATTTTCCCTACCAGCTAAGGAGAACAAATGAGGGAGTATATCAACTGTGACTGGGTAAACTAGTATGACAGACAATCCCATACTGTACTACCAATGTACATATTAATGTCATATTACTTAGCACATTCTAATCTTAATAAACAAACAAGGTTAAAATTTATACCTGAATTTTTAAAAAAATATTTTCAGAACTTACTTCCAGTGCAGTTGTTAAATGTTTGCAGTTGTTGATACAAGCAGAGCAGGAATACAGATTTAATGGTGTCATAGTTTAACCACTTCAAGCATTAAGTGAATAAGTTGTAAATTAATGCATACAATTATTAAATTGCACTTGAAGGGCATACTGGAAATACCATTTGTAAACTCAAGAGATCTGTATGGGCTGTTCAGCACAGGGCACATTCAGCCCTGTTTGGAGGGAGAGGAAAAGGCAAGCACTGTCAGGTAAAGTGTCTCCCTCGGGAAGTGGAGGGAGGACAATGCTGAAAGGTATGTAGGCACTGGAATGTAGCTCAGCCACACCTGTATGAATCGTTCCTTCCAGTTCTCGCAAAGGCCCCCTGAGCTTTAGGCCTTCAGCCTCATTGGCTGCTTCCCCACTGATGGACAGTGCAGAAAAGAATAGAACTCCAACCTATAGACTTTGAGGATAAAGAAGGGTAAAGAAGGAAAAGCAACCAATACGAGGCAGCAGCAGAGTGGGGGCAGGGCGGAGCCGCTGTGAAATAAAACTCATCAAATGGGGTGTGTCTACAAAGTTGGTTGGTGGTTCCCAGCAAAAGGTTAGTTTGTGGGGATCTCCTTGGCTGTCCAGTGCCAGACTTGACAGCCATAGCTGCTGCTGCTGCTTCTGCTGGGCTGAACGTTGCCAGCTGATAACAGTATGTCCACAGTCTGATAGCAGAGCTACTAAGAGTTCTTTTCTTTTTACATTGTTGTTTACAATGCTTTCGTGGAACGACAGCCTCCTCTGCTCCTGGGGATCCCTGGCAGGTCCGTGTTGTCAGGTAATACCAAACTTGGTGCTCAGGTCCAAATTTCTCCAGACCCCCTGGGCTGGAATTGGTCGCTCGCATCTCCTTATCACTTTTCCTGCCCAGCTATCAATTTTTTATCCGTTGGACGGAGAACTGATAAGGGCACGCGGTTGACACTGACGACATTTAACAAAGAGGGTCAAAGCAGACAGACAAGTATTACTTACAGAGTGACATTACATAATTGTGAAAATTATGGGGAAGAGTTCTGCAGAACATGTAGTCTACTTCTATATACAAAAGATAGGAAACTGTGTCTCCCTTAACATAGTATGTGTTTAATTGTACTTACCTTTGTCTTTCTGCTCTATATTTGCCCTGTATGGTTAAGGAGCGTGTAGAGCTGAAAGAACAAAGCAGATTTGCTTTCAGTTGGAAACATGTACTTTCTGTATTAATTATGACCTCCACTGGAGCAAATTCTCATGTTTCTATTTATAGTCGGGGTACTGTTGTTAAAGAGAATTTAACCACAACAAAATGATATATAAATCCTGAGAAGTCATTCAGATTGAGAACAGATTTGTAACAAGTTTAATTTTATTTTTAAGCTATCATTATTTCATCACTTATTGAGTTTTAAAACTAAACTTCTTGATTCATGTGCGCGAAGGGAATTAAAGGGAAGGGAATTGCTCTGTATGCCCTTTCAGTTTACAGTTTCCTGCAGGCTTGTAAACATCTTTCAATTTTTCTGGTATATTCTGACATGAAGAATTAAAAAAGCATGAAATTTTTAAATGTTTGGATAATCTGTAATACAAGGTTACTCCATTCCAGTTGTAACAGTGTCACTGTGATTCTTTTGCTAAGAAGTTATAGCCTAGACTGGTATAAGAGAAATTCTGGTAATTTTATTCCATTAAGTAGATTTCTTTTTTAAAATTCTGTCAGAGGGGTTTGGAAGGACTGAGATGTCATTCTTAGGGATGAACTTTGAGTTCTGGAGTCCATTTCTAGTTCTTCCAATCAAGCTGCAGTAAAAATTAATAATAAGGTAAGTTGTTTTATTGTTTTCAGGGAAATGGGAATCAGAGCCAGTTTTGCAGCACATTTAGCACAAAGAAATGGGTCAAAACAAACAACAAAATCATTACTGTTATTGCTATTGTTGCTGTGCAGTTAAATCAGAAATATCATGAGCTCATGACATTTATATTGGGGGAACTGTGACAGCTCAGTATGAAGGAGTAAGCAAGCCCAGCACCCACAGCTAGTCTTTGCTGACAGATGCCTAAAAGCCACCAGGAGGTCTGTCTGCAAAGAGTGTTTGAAAAGTGTAGTTTATCACACAATTATTCTCAAGGATCTAATGAAGTTTGAAGTCTGAACTTATATATCACTCACTATGTCATCCAAAGCAATTCTATGCTATGCTATGCAACAGCTCACTTTAGAAAAACCTACTTAAAATTTTGCTAAACAGCCGTTTAAATGTTTTCAGTACATAAAGAAAAGAATTAAATCATACCAGCAACACATAAAATTGTTAATTTAAAATGGCAAATCACTTGCAATTAATAATGGACATTATTAATGGAAACACATAAGATACTTGATTTCAGCTCATTTCAACTAACGTAAATATAACTACTTGGAAAAAACTGCTGCTTATTTCATTTAGCTCTAGTTTTTTCTGGATTCTTGCGTTACATGATGTCAGTCAGTTTATCAGGGTTATTAAACACAAGAGGGCGCAACTCTGCCGCTTCCAAAATATTCTCTTCCTCGCCACAATTTCAGCTGAGCAAAACTAATGCGGATCCTCTCCTGAATAAAGCGGATGCTTTGACAATAAATCAATATCACAATTGAAACAAACTCCCAGCCTAATTTTTCCGATGACTCTGAGATGTTGCTGGAATAAACAGACATTTGCATCATGGATGAAGCGGTCGCGTTACCAAGCAACAGAGGGCGCTGTGGTTCCTTTCCAGGAGGAAAACTCACTGTGGCACAAATTCATGCCCCCATCCTGAACATCATCTTCCTTCCGCTAAAGGGACCGCCATTAGCACATACCACAGTTAAAAGCGCCCCCAGCCACTGGTCTACCCTTCATGTTATCCATCAGCTTCGCTGCATCGCATGACGGTGCAGCCACAACCAGCACCAGCTGAGCAACGTGACAGCGCACTGCTTGCAGCTGGATGAGTCAATCCCAGTTGTAAGGACAAAAACAGTGGCTGGCTTCCTTTTGCCTGTCTGTAAGAAAATGGATCACCTACATCTGCCTAATTCAAACACTAAAGGAAAGTCGTACATGGTCTCCCTGCTCCATACATACAACCACCAAATCATCCAGTCAGCTGACAGTCAAAGTAATCGGTCCAAGGGGATTACTAATAAAATGCCTTCATTATTGTTTCTTTACTCCTAAATAAACACTAAGATAACACTTTAATTGATCATTTTGCATTTATCATGGCAGTATTTTAAAAATAAACATTTCATTTTCATAATTTTATGTCAGTCAGGTCAAATCTTCTACAGATGAGGTAATAAATAGTCACGGACGTCTGTTTTTCCGGAATATATTGGAAGGGATTCCAGAGCATCTTCAACTATACTTTTTAATAAATTCTGCATGGGATATTCTGCCTTTTTACCTTCATTTTACAACTGCATTTATATTACTGACTTTCCACTTTATCAAATCCTTACAACTGTTTGTTTTATTGGTTAATACATTTAGATAATATGTAAGCTAGGTGTCTTACACCAAGGCATCAGCAAGACTCTGGAGCTGAAACTGGGTATTTTTAAATTGGAAACTATCAAAACTTGCAGCATTTCCTGATCCCTTGTAACCATAGAAACTATATTACCAAGCGACAGTCTCATAATTGTAAGTTTGGTGTTGGCAGGCTGCATACTGCAAATGAGTTTTCCATCTGTGGGTTTTTGTGATTTTGCATGTGTAATAGATGCTGTAATAGAAAATATAATGCTGATTCCACTTAAGGGGAACCCGTTACACAATGGTGAATCAGAGTTTGTCACATCATGTTAAGCGGACTCATGTCATGTTGTAACAGCTATTTGCCCTTCTAACTATTACATGCTGTATTTACTATGTCATTTTAAAAAAAGCACAAAAATGACAAAGCTATGCATTTACATTAAGTAGCCATATAATCTACGTAAGTATGCACCCATTTTATGTTTAAAGTATATACATATGCACAGTATATGTATATCAATAGAAATCTCTGTTTCATGACTGGCTGCAATCATGAAAAATCATGAAACTGTGGGTTTTGGGGGACTGCTGAGATTGAGGAATGATACCCGCAAGTGGGTGAAGGGTGGTGCAGAAGTGGGCAAGACAGTCTACAATATTCTAAATTAAAGACACAAGCAAGGATGGTCACCATGACGACCCAAAGCCAAGAAAAATCTGCAAACAATTTATTGCATATACAATACCGTTTCGGAAAACAGACTGCAGAACACAAAAACTTTCAAATTATTGTTTGATTTTCTTATTATTTAGGCGATTATTTGGTTGACTTTCTTCTCCACAGGAGTGGATTCCATCATGTGGTTGTGCATACAACTCAATAACGCGCATAAAGGATGCTGCCATCGTATGATTTTCTTGTTAGTTCAAGCATTTGTTATTAACAGTTTAGGTCGTTGCTATTTTCGCCACTGGGAATGCCATGCAGCACGGACTCACTGGTGACAAAGCCTCCCACACCTCTCTGGGGACACTTGCAGCCTCTGCAGCCCCAAGGGTCCTGCTCCTGTGTGACGTACAAGTCACAGAGGACTTCAAAATGGTGTGAGAGCTACAGAAGACCCTTGGATCCTGTTTCTCCCCCCGCATTAGTGTCACACATCATTCTTGAGCCCAAGGTGCCAACGAACAAATCCCAAAACAAAATGAGCAGCATGACTGTGCTGTTTCTGCTAACCTGAGTGCTTCATGTCTCTTCATGTCAGTAATATGATGAATGATTTTGTATATGCAAGCTCAAAGAATGCTTATGTCAGTTTGAAAGAAACAATAATTGTTTAATAAATGAAACCATAAACAACTCCTGTCAGCAAACAGTGATGCAAATCTGAGACTAAAGAAAAACATTTTAAATGTGTGTGTCAGTGTGACTGTCTTCTGCGAAACATCAGGGAGAGTCATCACAGGCCCAAAGTCTGTCAGATCTGAAGCACTGTCACGTAACATTAGTATGCAGTTTTTATGTACTTGTTTGCTCATTTTTCTCCAGGGTGCTAATAAGCCCTCTACATTTGAGCGCGCAAAGTTGTCTCCATGCTTCTATTTTTCACTGCTGACAGGGAGCCTGGTTGAGTGCACATGATAATGATGTTCTGCAAGGAAACTTTCCTTCTCACTGTCATCTCCCTGCATCAATCTAAGACAAAAGAAGAGGGAACAGACAGGACCATGTTCTCTAAATGTTCTGACAAGGACACTGTTGCTGTACTTGATTTTAAGGTCATTTCCTAACCATTCACACCTTGGATCTAAACTCTGCTGTTAACATATGCAATGATAGAAAAAAAGGTAACTTTTGCTAGTTGTGTTATTGTTTTCCTCTTGCTTGTGTGGTTGTGACTGGACTGATCATTCATCTGAGAGAACTGCCTATGGTTCAGACACAGGGCAAGCTCCAAAAAGTGCTTCCCTAAATACTGACCATAAGACCATAGCTATTATTCTTTGAGCAGCTTTGTTATCCAGGTATAACTGACACCTCAAAATCTCTCCAGAAAAACTAACCAAAGAGGCCCTCGGACCAAAGTGGCAGGCTCTCTGTAGCTGAAGGCACAGAACACAGAGGCTTGTGTTTCTCATCCTCTTATTGATTTTGCTTCCCAAACAGCGACAAAGCAATTGGCTTGTAGCTGTATGAATGTGTTCAACTGGAGGTGGCAGCACAGTGAACAAGTTTCCTGGCAAACAGAATCATGGTACAGCTTGGCGAAACAGCAGTTACCATTTGAAAAGCAGAGGGACAGTGCTTTGCAGACATCTCACATTGACACAGAGCCACTACCCACTATGGGACAAAGCAGCCTCCCTGTCACTTTGATTCTTTTATGCATGATATTTTGTTACTGAAACTGAAAAGACATCTGGAGCAAGAAGCTAGTAAATATATGGCAGACAGGTGATTCATCTGCAGCTGGTTTGGAACAATTCAACTTCACAATAAAGCATATGCATAAACATATGTGTAAGCTGGAAACCCTGTGGGTATCGCTTTTTGCTTCAGTTGGGGACCCCCTGTGTTTGTTGGTTTCCACATCTAGGGCCATAAGTTGTATCAGTTGAGCTTTTTTGCTGAATCAGCTGTGCAACTGAAGCCATAATAATATAAGTATATCAGTTTGAAATTTCAGCTATGTTACATTTCTGGCCCATGGGGAAGAAAAATTCATTTTAAAATACATTTTTTGCCATATGTGAATTATTCCATTAATCAAGACCCGAACTCTATTCTCTGTAATCATGTGATTAATTGAAATCACTCCACTTGACATTCTGTAAAATAAAAAAAAAATATAAAGTAAATATATAATGTAATCAGTATAAATGTATTTAGGCTGCTTATTTTTTCAACATCATAGATATTCTCCAACTAATGCAAAATATAGCAAACAGTTGACAAGTGCATTTTTTTATTATTATTTGAACCCAGAGTGTGAGTCATTCCAAGCGCCAGCTACTTCTAGACAATCAAGACTAATAAATTATAAGGTCAGTGTATGATGTAAAGGCCCATTTTTTAATCTCAGTAAGTCACTAATTAAAGGAGCACCAAGTAAGTGTCAAAAACAAATGTCTAGCAGAGATATGGATTTTCCTGGCATACCCTGGTACGCCTGTTTTGTAAATGACTGTCAACACTAAGATTTGTGTCTTACTTGACATCATGGTCATTTGATTGGTTCAGTAGTGTGTAACAATAATTTTTTGTAATATATCCCTCTGGTTTTCAGTTTTTGTCTTTTATAACTGAAATTCTGTAAAAAACTAGGACAAAATGAACATGTTAAGGAAATATAATAGAGGTTTCATGGCTACAAAAGAAATTAGTTCTTCCTCAAGCTGGTCTTTGAAAAATGTGTTTCAGTCAAGCTTGTTTTTACGATCGATACATTTTGGGCAATAATGGAAAAATAACTGTTCAGCAAACACATTAACTAAATGTCTAAAAGGATCCCTACCAGTCATCACAATATGCCTGGTTGGTTTTGGGCTGATTATGTACAGAAATTTGAATTAAAACTTTGTTTTTTGCAGCTATAAGGGAAAAGTGACCACCTAGGGGCGAGAATGCAACCTAGATTAGGTACTGATGTTTAACCTCAATGTTTACTTTTACCGATACAAATAAAACATAAAACAAAACCCAGAACTGAAAGACATTTGGTCTTGTGTGTGGAAGTGCAGAAGTATGGAAGCGCCAGAGAGAGAGCACTCAAAAGAATATTAGTATAGCTGCATCTTTCTTCCATTCCAGTCATATGACTTTGATTCCTTTTTTTGTCTGTTAATTAATACACTTCAACATACTTCACGTATAATTGTATATTTTTAACAAGTGCATTAGTTACAAATTGTATAAGTTCTGTGCAATTTTGATACACTTGCATGGAGTACTTTTTCCTAAGAAGTGCTGAAATGGCTCACTTTAATTGTTTAAACTTATTTTAAAGATCTTTTGTTGTTTTAATTGAAGTGGTGATTTCAAAACAGCAGAATTGAGCAAGTTTCTTTTGAGGTACTGTACGCTTTGACAAAAAAGTGAATTTGAAGTTAATATATGCATTTTCAGGAATGAATGCTGCTCACTTTCAGGGTCAGTAGAACAATGTAAGAGTAATGTAACACACTTGAAAGAGAGAGGGGTTGGCAGAAAGTACCATGAAAATGTCCAGATTAACAGTCTCACTGCAGTAGGTAATGACTCCTGTAGACACTTGACTGTAAGGCACAAAATCAGCACAGCAAGGCTCAGTATAATCATCATCTGGGTGGGCTGGGGCCATGGGGTCATTTGACTTGATAGTAATCTCAGTAATTTGAAATAAATCAAATAGAAAATCATGCTGAGATTAGATGCAGATTAATTTCTTCTATAAACAGCATTCTTATCTAATGAAAAGTAAGGCTGCATTTCAATTTTCAGCTAAGATTGGTCAGTGAAAGCTTGACTGTTGAACGTACAGTAAATTTTGTGACTGGCATTCAGACAAGTATTATAATGATGATGATGATGATGACGATGAGTAGGACCAGTCTCTGGACTTGGACCTTCATGCTGTCAGTCTTCGTTTTTAACAGCTGCTGGCACATATTTCTTCAGCGTGCTTTCATTCGATACAATATTGTTGTATATCTTTGATAGATGCCATTAAATGAAGCTACACCACCATCAGGCTTCATGGCATTAATGTAACAAACAACAGAATCTTTTTATCTGCTGTGTGTTTAGCTGCAGTCAGCTGGTACTTGGAGAAAAAAAAGGCGTAAAAAGCTCCATGGAGACCATGTGTGAATAAGGCGGGATTTCTGGTCCTCACCGCTCCCTTGTTTCCTCCGAACATTAACAAGCTATAAATATGGGCTGTGTCCTCACCGCCTTTCATCTTTCGAGAGTGGACCAATGCACCTTATTGAATAAAAGACACCTGGTGTATATTTACAGGCAGCATTCACAACTGGATTTCATCCCGTCAAGAGCATCATCATCATCATCGTCATCTTAATAAAAGCTGCAACCTTTGTCAAACACATGCTGGAGGTATTCTTAACCAAACCCCTTAAAATGCAATTAATACATTGCCAGCATGTGCAGCACTTCGTGATGCTGTCAACCAAATATACAATGCATTGACGGTACGTGGATTTTCCTGAATTAGGAGATTCTTAATTTATAATGTGTCACAGAGTACAGAGGGCACCACCTATAATATCTGAGGCAATGTGTGGACCTTTGAAATAAGACCAATTTTTGTTGCGGAGGAAAAATCATGTTGTTGTAGCACTTCAGTCAGACTGTGGCAGCAGGCTGTCATGTGAGGGAAGAGTGGCTGTTCACCACTGTCCCTCTGTCTGTCTACATCAGACATTGCCCGGCCCCCCGAGATCTCTGAACCCTCTTCCACGAGCAATGAGGGACCAGACAGGTTCTACAACACACAGCACAGAATCCAGTGGAAGGACAAACCTTGCACAGTACCTGAAAACAAAATTTCTGTTATCATTTCAAACTATGCAGTGAACTGAGAAGATAATTGCGTTTGCGCTATCCATAATTTATTGAACACCAGCCTTTTCAGAAAGCCCCCCCACCCAGTGATTTTGCATCGTTGCCATTTCTGCTGCTGTCGCTTCACAGGGCATCTTTAGCTACCTACTCCTGCTGTAGAAATGATTAGAGCAGTGGCGTCTAATGATGCTGCTCCTGGCTGACTCACCAGCTGCCCTGACAGACAGCGCTTGATTAGTTTTCCTCAGGATAAACTTCTGCCTTATTGCCTCTTTCTAAAGTCACATCTCTGGGGTCAGTCCTGACACCTTCATTTATTCGCTCTATTTATAACTGCCCCCACCACCTGCATCTGCGCATGCTGCTTACCCACCCAGCTCTGTAGAGCCGTCAGTATGTTACCAAAAAATAAAAATGA
Organism: Arapaima gigas; assembly: GCA_900497675.1. Classification (NCBI taxonomy): domain Eukaryota; kingdom Metazoa; phylum Chordata; class Actinopteri; order Osteoglossiformes; family Osteoglossidae; genus Arapaima; species Arapaima gigas. Next base: position 3,452,433 of record UFQX01000183.1, on the reverse strand, counting down.
AAAAACACAAATAACACTTTAGTAAGGGAATAAAAAAAATTCTGTACTCTGCCAGCAGTCTCTAGCTCTCAAAATAAAGACTTCCAAATGGGTGTATCATAAGCATTATCTTGATTCCACAACACATTCTAAATGCATGCATATGCCGTTTATACTGGCAAATGGTGAACTCAGGTGGTCTGCAAAAAATGCTGTACGCTTACTGTAGTCTTTGTAAGACCAACATATTATTGAATTTTTCATGTACAGCAGCAGACATGGAACCCGAAAGGTCTGCTATTGAGGCCTGTTGTTGGGTGAGAACATCTAATGAATTATTTGTTCTAATACCAACTAGAATGTCAATATCTGAAGTACAAAATAAAGCAAGAAATGCACAGTCCTCATTGATTTTACGGAAAACATTTTAACCTTTTAAAGTGTGCTCTTGGGAAATAGTACTGCATGGTCAGGCTCATATGAGGCGCATTTACAGTAGGACAGACATAGGAGAGGTTTTACAAATGCAATCTGCCAATGTGAATGGCCTGAAAGTACAGTTTTAGGACAAATATCTCGTAAAGGCGGCAGCAGCTCCCCAATGGCCCAAGCTGAGAAGGGTTCCCACTGTTTTCCTTTCCTTGCGGAAATGGGACCTGTCCTGGGGTCCCTGAGGAAACCTGAGCTTAAAAGAGCATCCAAACAGCCAGCATCAGGGCGAATGGCAGGTGGCCCCAGTGCACACAGCATGGCCTCTTTATTTATTTAGGGAAAACACCCCAGTGTGCTGCGGCTGGTGGGGGACATCAGAAGGCCCACCCACTCTGCTTGTCACACAGCAGCGTCCGTCTTATTACTTTAAACAACCTTCAAACAGATCTTCCAGCGGACATGGAAGACAAGCAGTCCACTTAAATTGCAGTGATTGCTGCTGGTTGCTTTAACAGTTGTCAATTGTAATACTGTTTCATCTCCTTTATTAAGTACACCAAACATTCTCCCTGTACTTGCTTTCATACACAAAAGCGTAAAATCCAGCTATTGGAATCATTATGGTTAAATTTGATCTGCATGAATATTTATAAAGCCCCTGTCCATAGCTGGGAGAGAAGGGGAGCAGACCTTGCTGTCTTTTGAGGCTTTGTGTTCTTGAAAAGGAAGCCATAATGAGTCATAGTGTTGTGATTTAATACTGCCCTACACACTGTGCAAATTATAAATACAATAGTTTTTTGAAGTAAATACTACTTCCTTGATATAGAGATTAAATTTTTTTAAATATAGTGTTGTTTAAAGTGATGATATTGTTTACTGGTAGAAAAACAATGACTGATATATTTGGACCCACCGTATTAAAGCTGACCCATTATGTTAAATTAAGCAGTTGTGAGATTGCATAAATACAAATGCTCTAAGAGAAATTAGAAGTTTCACGTACCTGTTTTCTGCAGAGTTCAAATCCCATGCTCACATGCAGCTTTTCCTGCTGATAAAGACCTGCAGTCAGCTAAAATGAAATGACAAAGATGTATGAAAGTGTCACTCCAAGGCTGTAGTTCAGCAGGAGCATCACAAGGGAAATGAATTGTGAACTTTGTAGAACATTCCAGAACTACAGTACAGGTAGTCAACATTTCTTCCTCTTTAAACAGTATTCATTTGAAATGATAACTGCATGCAGCACAGCATGACACCTATAATCACATTCTTCAAGCTGAGCTTTCCAGAGCAGTGTTTCAAACAAAGTCAGCCAGAAGAAGAGTTTAATATCTGGTACAACTGTGGAAAATGTTTGAGACCTTTTAAAATGGAAAATAAATAAAGCTTGTCAAAACTTTGAAGACATCACACTCCTCTTTGGATGCTAATATTCTTTCATTTTGTCAGGATTACAACTGTGCATATGAAGGGGAAGGTCATAAAGGCCAGCAACAATGCTCTTCACTCAACAAGAATCTGACTGTGAGATAAAGGCCTTTTGGAATAGCTACAATATCTATCTATATATTACAATATTTAACTATCAGGAAAGCAGTTCTAGTTTTGGAAGTTTAGGGAGAGTGATTATGTCAAACACCAGCACTTTCTCCCCCTAAAGTAACACAAGGCTGCTTCCTGTGGAGTGAGGCCCATGTGAGGTCCTGAGAGCTATGAGCGTGCTCTGCTTCCCACCTCCACTGTGTCAGGTCTCAACCCTTCGACACCTGGGGATGTCCAGCTGTCACCTGCCTGTCTTCCTGCATTAACCAACTCAAGAGCTTCCTGGATCAATATTCCTGTTCAGCCTCTTGTTTTAAGAGTAAACCATGTACAGCTGTGTATGTTTTTGGTTTTGCACAACCTTTATTTTTGCGTGACACGCTGTCTAATTTATTGGCTGGATATTCGTTCATTCTACTGAAACTGTACATTTGCATTTATTAGCCTAACCATGTTGATTTAACTCTGGATTAAGTCCAGCCTGTCATGTCATTGTGCTACTTTTTTGTCTGCTTCAGGAAACATCAGATGCATTATGTCTTTGATCTCAGTATGAATGAATTAGCATCACTGGTCTGTGTTAGAAAAAAGCTCAAAAGCACACCAAACCTGTGCTTGTGGAAATACACTTATTGTGTCTTTAACCAACAGTGGAAAACCTTTTGTAAAAAAGGGACCATTTTGACCATGGATTAAAAACAAGAAAACATGTATTTTGTCTACATGTAAATTAATTTGTCGCTTATTTTACGATGAGGATATGGCAGCAGATAAACCAGGCAAAAATACAGAGTAGCATGACAAGCATTCTCAGCTGCGCTATTACGACTCCCATCTTTTTCTGTTTCTTCAAAAAGTTACCTGATTAGGAACAGGACAACCACTGAGAGTAATAAACAAACCACTATGTGGCCAGTAAAATGATGGAGAAATTCTCCATTACATCCAATCAGTGTTCTTATCAACAGATGAAAGGAGGAAACACCTGAATCCGCATTTGGCCAGAACTCCACCAGAATTTTTGCTGCAGTCCTGCCTGCCTTGGTCTTGTTTCACAGCAAAGCAAATTATGAATCTTCTCCATGAGACATTCACACTAAAACATAAAGAGAAAAGGCATCTGCAGTTAATGGAAATGAAAAGTAAGATTGTCCTATTTATAACTCCTCTATCCTGAATGAAGAAAGACCTCTGCATGGTGGAAGCATGAAGACACCTGGGTGTGCTGCAGCTTCTGCGGCCTCCTGTGCTTTTCAGGCCCTTCCATTGTGTGGCAGTTAAAGCCTTTTGTGGGAAACTGTGCAATAATTATGGACTTCTCATCTTGCACAGCTACCTGCCACCTCGCTCCCCCACCTGCCTGATTACTCATAGCTGCTGAGCAGCTTCCTTCACTCTTCTGTTCTGACACTGCAGATCATCACAGCAGACAACTCAGCCCTGCATTCAAGGACTTGCTATTTTTTTTTGAGAAACTTGGAGCAAATATCCAAAATCTGAGCAATTCTGAGCTAACTGGGGCAAGTTCCAAATGTGTAAAACAAGCCATGTCACACTTTGGCCCATTGTGAAGTGTAGTGGGCAAAATGCTGCATGTACAGCTGATGACTGTGACTGATAATTGATGCCAACAGGCCAGGCCACATGCACTGTGGGGGAGATGACCTTGCTCATGGTTTCCACATTTGTCCACAAAGTGCAACCTTAATGATACCCAGGTAGCCATTTTGGTGTGACACAAAACTGTGGCTTTGCAGAGGAAGTGTATTTTTGGGTTCTCTGCAGCCTTGCAGACGTCATGGCCACGGTGGTGCAAACGGCAGGAGGAGTGAAGCTCTCTTAACTAGCTGTCAGAAAAGTGTGCACCATTCCACACCTGCTCCTGACACCCAGCCCCCAGCAGAGACAGCTCACCAGCTCTGCTGATGAGTGAAAAAAGACAGAGAGTGAGGGACAAGACACAATAGGCATAATGTACCAAGCAGGACCACAAATGCATTTCGGAAAGCCCTTGAAGTGCTGTAAATGGTAAACAAGGTGCAAACTGTGTACTCCTTTTAGTTTATTCAGATAAACAACAGATTTGCGCCGAACTGCATACACTAGCTTCAAGATGCATAGAATCATTTAGCTGCACAGGAAGTAAAATATGAGAGGCAAACCATTTATGCTGCTAGGTTGATTCTGGGCACGAAGTCACTGTGAACTGATCCACAACTAACACTTGGTACCCCTTCTCTGCATTACGCTCACCACTAAGAATCCTGAACGTGCCCTTGTTATTGTGACAAATTGTATCATCAGCAGCAGTGACAGCTACGGTATGATGTCAAAACCAAATGTTTTTCAAAATTTTTAGGTTGCTGACAGTGTGCGGTAAAGGTGGACTGTTACCAAGGCCTGACTATCACCAAGTTGATGGATTTGGCTGAGTGCCAGCAAGTTTCTCTCTGGAGCTTCCCATGAAGCAATGCAGTGTGCTAGTTCCCTTTCTCACTTTCCATAAAGGCACCCAGCTTTCACACTGACCTCTGTGGGGTGTTTTTCCACAACATGCTTGTTGTAGGAGAAGACTTTAACTATTTAGTCCCCAGTGGAAATAGAATTTGGGCAATTTTGTTAATTTACCAGAGAAAGACATAAAAGCATCTACACTGCTGAAAGAGCTATTGGTTTCTTATTTGATATTCACCTGTCTCGAAGGACACAGACCCCACACACAATAATTCTACCAGCAATGCTGTATTTAATATGTGTATTACACACACACACACACACACACACACACACACACACAATAATAGTGTGCTGTGAGCCACATAGATGTTGATCTTTAAGTCTGCAATGCTAAACAGCAAAAATAGCATTCATGTGAACTGCTCGTACTTATACAGGTATAACTACCTTCAATCCCAAGCTTTTAAATATCACATTCAAACTGAGAAGGTGTCTGCCTCACATTTTGATCAAGAGAGGGTGTTCGGTGTAGTATACTTCCCTTCCAATTGTGCTGAAAGTTCACAAATCCTGCATAAAAATGAGAAATGTGCTTTGGTAACAGAAATGAACAACTGAAGTAAATTTCATGGCACTCATAATAGGTGAGGGTGTTACACCTATTGAGGTTTTTTTAGGTTTGTGGTGGTTCATTGTTGTCACAACCCACACATTCAGTTGACACAATCACTTAGACACCAAATGCCATGTGAATGTCAGGCATGCTCAGGCAAAAATAGCTTGTAGAATTCTGTAAGCTGAGTCAATATCAAAATTAAAAAAACAGGGCTTCCAGCATTATATCAGTACAAAGAATGAAGAAGTAGTAAAAAGAGTCAATTTTAATTGCACGAGACGAAAGTGGACGATCTCAAAGAAGTCTGAAGATATATCATGCTCATTGTTTTACAGGAAACTCACATCTTTACTACAGGATGAATATTGATTGATTTAATAATCAGATCTATTATTTTTACAGTAACAACTTTTACAGTGAATATTTAGTATTGGTTTGTACTGTACATAGGTCAGTACTTTGCTGTTACTTCCAGCATGCAATTTTTGCATTATATTTAAATGGGTTGTATTAAGATACGACCACCATAGGCTCATAAAGCAGAACAAAGCCATTTTGTCCTTTGTACAGTCCCTAGAAAACATAAAATGCTACATCAAACCACTAACATCTTTCATAAATTTTTGAGCTGTACCTGGTCAGAAGCACAGACTCAATAAAACTGTCAAGAAAACAGGTTCTAAAACGGGTCTGAGTCCTGATTTGATTCAGGCCATTGCAGAAGACAGGATGAGGAAGAAGTTATGGCGCATCATGGACAATGGCTCACATCCCTGAAATGACATGATTTCCATGAACTCTTTTAACCGCAATGTTATTCAACTTAAGTGCGGCAAGAAGCAGTTCTGGGGATCCTTCTGACCAACAGCCATCCACCATCAGAGCGCCACAGAAGGACCCGTAAAAGATTAGACTGTATTTGTTGCTGTCGTTTATTGGTTATTTATTTATTTAGTTGTTTTGTCTTTGTTCTTTTTTATTGTTATGTTTCTTATGTTATGTGTCCTATGTGTCCAGCTTCTGTATGGCGAATTTCCCTACAGGGATCAATAATATACTATCCTATCCTACTGAGCCAATGAAAGAAGAAAATTGTGGTGTCTTTTGCCAGTGCTTTTCAAAAGATGCTGACTACATTTCATAATTACGTTTTTTCTTTTACCTGAAGCCCTTATAAATGGCTCACTGTGTTGCTGTTGGACACCAACATAATCTTTGGTTCTCACAATCTGCATGCTGGCTCTTTGTCCAGCTACAATGCTTACCTCATTCACATGGTCCTCAAATAGTCCTTGCCATTCAAATTCCTTAAAAAAAACCATAATTAAAACATTTATTGTGACAAAAGCTTCTATTAGACATTGTATTTGTATAAATTAAAATCTGAAGCAAGATGTTTTCTAATAGTTACACTATTAACTCATGTCTATTCATTCCAGAAATAGTAACATAAAACTGCAAAAACCACTAACAAAAAAAAGTCCAAAGAAACTCCCAGTAATTCACTCATAAAATTTGTGACTGTTGATGCCTTGCATTCACTTTGTAAAATGTTGTTAACGCCAGCTTCTGGAAGCATGCGTCTGACTCATAATAAGGATTACTCTTTTACAATTTGATTTCCACTGAGGGAATGTAAGAGGTCCAGGAAACACTGCACTGCTAATCCATTAAAGTATGTTCACAACAGATGAACAGATGCCACTTTCAGAATTTCTGAGGAAAGTAATATTTTTATTAGAATATTGAGTATTCACTTGTTCTTAGCCCTGTCCACTCTTCATTTAGTCTTTACAAGCTTTCCAGTCCCTGCTAATGAAAAGCAACCTCATAAGATGATGCTACCACCCCCCTCCTTTACTGTTGGGACGGCGTTACTTGGGAGATACTCTTTGTTGGGTCTGTGTCAAACATAATGCTTTGCATGAAGTCCAAGATGCTTCTTGATTCTTGTTTCATCTGAGTACACAGTACCTTTTGCCATTTTTTGCTGGATCACCCAGGTACTTTATTGCAAACTCTAGTTGAGCTTTGATGTGGTTGTCTCTAAGCAACGGCTTCCTTCACGGCATCCTGCCATACAGACCACTTTTATGCAGTTTTCTGGAAATGGCTGGGCTGATGCACATTCTCTCAGATTACAGCCATTAAACTCTGCAACTCTTTCAAAGTTGATATTGGCCACAGAGTGACATCTCTAACCCAAGTGCCTGAGTGCTCAGTTTGGTGGGATAGCCTGATTTAGGCAGTGTCTGGGTTGTATGATGTTTCTTCCATTTCTGATGACAGAGCAGACTGTGCTCACAGGAATGTTCAGGGCCTTTTTTACATTATTCTACCTTCTCCATATCTGTGCTATCTGATAATTTGATTTTTGACTTGCTGTGACAGCTCTTTGGATTACATGATTTCTTTATTTCAGATTTCATTGCCTGATTAAGAGACCTCCCACAGACAGGTGTTTTTATTTTGAAATCTGTGACCATTCATTGTGAACCACTATTACTGAACACTGACATAGGCCACTTAATCGAGCAGCTCATTAATTTTGTGCACCTAACTTTATACCTGTCACAATGAAAGGGACTGAATATTTAGGGAACTGAATGTTTTTTCTTCTTTAAAGATATTTTATGCAAAACTCAAGTTGACATAAAAATCTTTTTTTAGAATTAAAATATCACATTTGAAAAAAATATAAAAGAATCATTTTGTTATTCAGCAAAATGTTTGTTTTTGTCAACAGTCTGAAAACTTTTGCAAGACGCTGTTAACAAAATATTTGGAAAATAAACGTTTAGTGAAAATTTGTTTTTTATTTATCAGTGGGAATGACATATCACTGTGCAGTGGAGTGTTTAGCATCATGTGTGTTTTTCTCAAAACTTTTGAAGGTAGACTGTGGGCATAAACTATTCAAGGAACACAGAAAAACAGAAAAAGCATATTGAGATATCCAGAAGTGAATTCTGTATTTTTAGAACCATCCCTCTACGTCACATTCTCCTGCCTTGTTTTCAAGGTTGTCCAAATATAAATGTGGTGTTACCTCAGTCTATCAAGTTAAATCACAATGAGCGTCAGAAGAGAGAAAAGGTTATATTTAGATAGAAGAAGTGAAGCAGGTGCAGTGAATGACCGCTGGAAATGGAAGTTGCTCCCAGGAGTCAGAGGCAGCTGATTTTATGATTTCATTTATTTATTTTCCTTCTAAGATGCTTCCATTAAAAAACAGCACAGGGGTGCTATGGAGAACATGTTAAAAAACAGAGATGACAAGCAGGGATACATTTTTACAAGCGCTTTTAGTACCAAGAGAAGGATATTCCTGTTTCTGCATTTCAGTCAGCTTTACAGATGCCTTATGTGTTGTGATTTTTTTTTCATAAAACAATTACACAGATTCTCTGGTTAGTCAAAAAACTATTTATTGGTCACAGTGGTACATCATATAAATGGTATATACCAAAAGGCATCATATTTAACTAAAACAAAAACCACAACAAAGTTAGCATCCATTTACTTTTAGAACTGTTTGTTTAATGAACATGAAATTTAAAATCCAAAAGGTTATCATGATTATTTTTGACCAATACATGTTATTTTATGAACATTCACCATATAGTGTACAATCTAATAAACAGAAATATATTTTCTCAAGAGAAAATGTATAACACAGTAACCATTATAGTCTTTACATGTGCTCACTTTCACATGTCAGTACACATGAATGTGAAGAACTACTGTACATGTAGAACAACTTCAGATACTGAGTACAAGAATTGTGACAGTTGTGGTTTTTCCAGTGAAGAGTATAGTGATGATGACAGTTGTAGTCTGAAGGGCCCCATTTGATGTCCTCCTCCTACTGTAATGCCTTGATCAAGGTGCTTACACTGAACTGACACAGTAAGAATACCCTGCTACACTTACACATAAATAAGTTACTGTGGACATAGATGACAGCGAACAAAGAAAAATAATTGTGAACAGAAGACATCATCAGAAAAGAAGCTGAAATTAGAGTCAGACTGACATTAGTCTTTACAGGGTTTTACCACTAGTACTTCAGATGCAAAACAGACTGATGTTTTAGTACATATTTGTCTAATGATTTAGCAGCATAATTTTATTTGTTTAAAGGATTAAATTAAATTTCATACAGCCATCTGCTGTAAGCCTATTCAAACAGAACAATGTCTTAGTTACGATGCAGCAGTCACAAGAAAGCACAAACAACTTTTCATTTGAGGCTATGACTTAATATTTCTACAGCAAAAAAAAACTCCCTTTGTAAAACATCAGTCCTCAGAACTTAAAATCCCTCTGGTTATTGTTTCTGTGAACTGGACCACCTTTCCATCTCACCAAATTTTACATTTAGATATAGACATGAAATTACTCTGAGGTATTCATATTCACTTACACCATGTGCCATAGAAGGTAAGAAGGCCCTTGCTATTGTTCAGCAAACAATAGTTTTCAAGACTGGAATACACAAAAAGGTAAGAAGAGAATTCAGTTTCTACATCAGTGGAGGAGTAATTACTTTACACTGAGCAGGTCCTTTATTAAATTAAATGCTATAACTGGAGTAGCAGCATAAGGAGTGCAGACACACTTACTGACCTTTTGGAGCTATCATGATGTAATTCTAATTACATTTCCTCACAGAATCACAGCTTTAATGTTACCACTTTTGTCCCCATCCCTGCTGTATCACAGCAACCTAAAACTGAACAAAAAATAATAATCTTGGTTATTATGATGAGCTTTGGTCTGTTTTGAAAGTAATTAAAACTGTTCAGTTTTAAAACAAAATCAGCAAAAATGGGCATTAGATTCCAGTAGTGTTACAACCTGTTAGGATTTGGGGGACCAAAGAAACATTAACATCAACCCTAAACCTAATCCTAAGTACTCAGTGGAGTTGTTTACGGATATGGAAGGTGACACACTTACTTCGACTAAACTTTAAGGGGAGGTAACCCCCTCCCTGCCCCTTATAATATTAGACTATAATTATAGCAATATTAAATTAATTAACTGATATCCAGTATTTACCCTCTATTACCATCTGATGGAGTAAACAAAGCCAGCAATATTCTGTACTAAGTACCCAGTAATAATGGCAAATTTTAGCTGTCATATTTGGTTGTAAATGTTAAGAGCTAATCAATGAATAAGTCAATCAACTCACAACACACAATTTTCATGCATTTTGCACATGTATTTGTTTCAATAAAAGGATTTAGTCTTTTCATAATGAGAAGACATTCACTTGGACAACCTGATTGTTGCTACTTATGTCTGTCAGCAGCTCTCTATGGCCCCATTCATGGTTTCAGATCTTGTTTGTGGACTGATGGGATAACATGGAATTTCTGAACATCCATACTTTCTTCGCAAATTGTGCTTTTAAGCGGTTATGGGATAGTCTCTCGATCACAGCCTTGATCAGGACAAGTGGTTAACTATAATAGATGGATGGATGGACATTCAAACACTGTTACCCTGAAATAATACCAGAAGCCAGGTATAAATTAGAAGAGGGTAGGCAATAGACATCCTGCACAGTGACTCCTTATCCTTGGCATCCTGTTATTATTTGCCTGGTCTTTCTGGTATTCCATATAATATACACATTATTCATTTACATGATGCCTTTGTCAATAGCAGCTTATAAAATTAGATGATCATCTTTACCATGATTTACCAATTTGTGCACTGAGTCTTCATTGGGGTAATATAGGCTAATACCTTGGCTAAGGGTAGTGCAGTAGGAGCCTATAACACAAATTCCTTTGTCAGATTTAGGTATGTCTCCTCAAATGCAATGATTATGAAAGGGTACAAAAACTGGAAGTTAAAACACATCTAAAGGGAAAGAATGGCACATTTTAATGAGGAGCTGTGCTACATACAGTGAAATTACTCTATCTCTGCATCAGAATTACTGTATCAGGTTAGGGTTATCAGATGTAGAATGTTGGTTCAATGTTTGCTAACTACGTCCAGGATGAAATCAGAAAAATTCTTCTTAGAATTACATATAGATTCAGAAATGATTTTCTTTTCATTGCAACAGCAGGGAATAAGTGGATAGAAACATATTTCGATTAGACCTAATTGCAGTCTTCACGGATGCTTATCTATATTATAATCTTCATAACGGTGTTTCCAATGCTTCAGTAACTGTGTCTGTCATTTTAAAACGGCAATCTTATACGCACCAAATTAAGCGAAATACTTTCGCATTAATAAAGTTTTTTTTTGAATAAGAAAACATTTTGTGTTGACAAACTAATCCCAAATTAAGATTCAACACAAACACGGCATTTGAAGACAACCGATTTTGTTTGTTAGTGCGTTATTTCTTAAAAAAGACGTGTTTTTTGCGGACGCAGGGGTTATTTTGGTGGATTCTGACGTCAATGAGCTGCACGTTTCATTCACTGGGCGGCGAGTTATTAATAAACCGCTCGTCTTGGGATGTTTTTTTTTATATTATTATTATTATTTCTGCTGTCACTGAGCCGAATGCGCCTATTGGATCAGTGTGTGGCGTCGCCGTAAGAAAAGCAGAGCTGCCGCCCCTCGGTGCTCAGTGGCTGCCCGGCGGAGCCCACCGGAGGTGCGCCTGGAATGGCAGGGTTGTAGGTTCGCTGGAACTGAACTGGAAAAGAAGCTGACATGCCGACGAAGTGCAGGGCGCTCCAGAAACAGGCACCACACCACAGCACCGTATTGTCAAAGTGCAACATGTTTTCCGATCAGGTAAGGAGAATTTCTTAAACTAAATTATTAACACCCTTTATTGCTGCTCGACGCGACAATCAACTTTACATTCATCTATAGAGCAAAGTATTCGAAACGTATTCCTATCGGGTATGGTTCTTGATCAAGGCTGCAAGAGCGAAGTGGGATTCGAACCAGAAACTCTCACATTGCAAGTACGCAGGTCTAACACTTGCCAAAGGTACTGCGCTTGCATCCAGTTCGTTTACGGCTCCTCTACGATAGTAAAGTTTTGTTTATCTGGCCAAGGTGTGTGTAGTCATACTCACTCATTACAGATATTTTCGCCGCACCACCGGGTACAGCCGCTATTTTGGACCCATAGTCACAACTTAATATTAGAAGACAGCGAATGAATCTAGTTAGAATTTGGTGTTAATTCTATTGCACGTAAAGAAATGTTGATTCAGTCACGGTTTTAAATGTCAAAACGCCCACGTTAGCATCTGAGACTTACATATGTAACTTGGTGAATGTATTGCATGTGTGAGCTGAGCATTTATCAAGCAGCCAACAGGGTGACTGTCCTCTAAGAAGACCGCATTATTCCCTCATAATGTCTCAACTGTGTTGTTATTCGATCTGCCACGAGCGGCTATTGGCGGTGACATTAAAACAGCCCCCACACGAGCCGGGAGGAGCGCTGTTTCTTAGGGAGGTGAGAACCTTGGACAGCGACACTGCTGTGAAACCCTGACACAACAGTAAAACACTGCCATACAAAAACTAACAAGTTGTCAGTTTATACATATTACCGTGCACACATGACCCTAGCAGCTATGAGGAAGATGCAGATTTGTCATTTAAAGCAGCTCTAGAATAGATGATGAGGTGTTTTCAGTCTTAGCAAGAATAGACAGTACTGTCTGGTACCTTTCTTTCATAAGTAGGAAAGTGTGCAGTGATCTGATAACACAGGAACTGGAACCTTTCTAGAAAGTTCCACAAGAATCCAGAAGATTGGTAACTTCACTGTACCTTCATGACCACTATTTGACAAATATCATGTGGTTTGGAGCACTGCGATCAGAAACACTGTACTGCCACCTGAGAAGAGATGCTCCGTTATGGACGCTGATGACTGTTCCAGATAGCAAAGCATTGCATGTCTGTCTTCAGGTGGAATGGTTACCAAGGTTATATCCAGAAGAAACACGACATTCTGTAGATCTGTAACAGCATTTTTATTTGGTAGTAAAGCACTGTAAAGAGTCCATCACACATGGAGACACCCTGAAAATATGAGGCAACTTGTAACATAATATCACACTGTTTGTGGCAGCAGAACTGGCAGCAGAACTGGCAGCACCTGTTATGACAGCTGTAATGAGTTGTTTTTGCACAGAAACCTGGATTAAGGAGGTACTTTAGGTTCTGACCCTAACCCAAACTGAGTGTTTTTTTAGTCCATATGCATATGTGTAGATGGCTGTATCTGACATGCCTAGACATACTGTTTGATTTCTGTGAACTCTAATACTGATATTAGTTCCATAACACCAAAAAAAACTGTTTTTTTGGCAGCAGGTCGTGTTTTGAGGCTGACTGCTGAGGTTGTTGGGACAATGGACGAAGTGCTGGAGCTGAGGACAGATGGGAACTCTTTACTTAAGGCGGTGTGGCTGCACCGCCTGCGCCTGACCCGACTGCTGTTAGAGGGAGGTGCCTACATCAATGAGAGCAATGAACGTGGGGAGACACCACTCATGATTGCCTGCATGTCTAAACATGTAGATCAACAGAGTGTCAGTAAAGCCAAGCTAGTTAAGTACCTGCTGGAGAACAAGGCAGACCCCAACATCCAGGACAAAGCGGGTAGAACGGCCCTGATGCATGCCTGTAGCCAGAGAGCAGGCCATGAGGTAGTGTCTCTTCTGCTGAACAATGGCGCTGACCCCAGTTTGGAGGACCACAGTGGATCCTCTGCCCTTGTCTATGCTATAAATGCAGATGACAAGGAAACCCTGAAGCTACTACTGGATGCTTGCAAAGCAAAGGGCAAAGAAGTTATTATAATAACAACTGACAAATCATTTTCTGGCACCAAAACTACCAAACAGTACTTGAATGTTCCACCCTCCCCAGAACTGAATGACAGATACTCCCCCACAGCATGTACGTCTCCTTCGGACATCAACCTCAAAACTCCTCCATCCCCAAGTGACGAAAAACATCCAGAGACACTCTTCAGTTTCCAAGCTAAAAGACAAACAGGTAGCAGCTGTGGAGCCACCACACCTGCTAAGCCCCCCAATGATCCACCATCTCCTACTAGGAAGCCAATAAACCCTAAACGTGCACGGCTTCCTCAGCTTAAACGGTTGCAATCAGAGCCCTGGGGGCTGATTGCTCCCTCTGTTGTTGCTGCTACATCATATGAAGAGAACAAAAGGGCAAATTCTGAAGATGATGTTGTTACAAGCATCAATGGTATGACTTTGTCCAAGAGAGCACCTTTATCACGGCACAGCAGTGTGGAAAGCAAAGATGCACCTTTCCAGATGATGGGAGATCAGTCCTCCAAAATATCACCCACATCACGTAAAATGTCTCATGAGAAACCCCTTCTACAGCACCAGCCTCTAGCTAGGCGAAGTACGGTCCCTGCTGAGCAAGACAGCAGCAGTGTCTCGGCTTGTGGGCCAGCAAGCCTAAGGGACACTATGCACAGGAGATTGCTGGGAAATGACCATTATGACTCAGACTCTCAGCTGTACTCGAACTCGGGCATGCTGGACTCCCCCAAGGTACCCTTGGAGAGAAGGAAGAACAATACATCCCCACTGACCATGCTGACCAGCTCACGGGAGTCACTGGACAGCAGTGCCAGCACATCCCCCACCTCAGTCCGCCGAAGGGCACCGGGGCTCCTAGAGAGACGGGGCTCCGGAACTTTGCTGCTGGACCATATCTCCCACACCAGGCCAGGTTTCCTACCACCCCTTAATGTCAACCCCAACCCTCCTATCCCTGACATTGGAACCAGCAGCAAGCCCTCCTCTCCTCTCACTGCATACATCAGGTCCATAGTCCCTGTAGCACCCAGCTCACCAAAGAAATGTAACCCCAAGTCCAAAAAGAAACTAGTGAGGAGGCACTCTATGCAAATTGAGCAAATGAAACAATTGTCTGATTTTGAAGAGCTGGCTAATTGATGAAGGAAATGTCCATCTTAGTGCAAAATTTGTCCTCACCAGACAGCGTTACTGGTTTTGTTCTCTAATATCATATCGAAGTAAGTTTACACTTAATCTGAGCAGAGGTCCAGTAGAAACAGGTCATCTGATAATTACACAGACATGTCCAGAGGATGTTATATTCCACAAGGTCAGCATTCCACTATGAGCCTTATTTCCAACATAAGAGCATGTGCTATTCCAGTGTAAACTTTGGCACAGGGAATAATGAGTGCATAGATCTCATGAAGCCTCAAATTAGCAACAGCAACAAAGAGCCAAGCAGCAGTAGCAAGCCACAGATTGGACAAATATTTTAATGCCTTGTCATGTGTACAGCTACAAACAGATTCTGTTAAAAGCACTATTTTTATACAGTCAGTTACTTTTACCTGTTATTCACATGGATCATTTAAAAAGATGGACTACAGGTGTAAAATAAGCTACTGTATCATATGAGACTCATTCATACTGAGTAATATCTATTTAGGACCAGTAAAAGAAATCCAAGGGAGAAATCAGTGTCAAATACTATATAGTCATATATTTTTGTAAACCTTGCAGTAAGGTTAAAATTGGAACACTTTATTAGTAAAGAATTATTACATAATTACTGCACTGACAAAATGATTTTGTGAGTTTAGCAATTCAGTGATATGATTTTTATTTAAATCACAGGTATGCTCAAACAAAATATGGCAAGAAAATGTTCTTTGCAATTGGGTCATACGAATATCCAAAGTTTTTTACAAAAATCTCAATTCAGCAAATAGTTTCAGTGCATGGACAGAAAATAGAAACAGCTGTATATTTTAGAATATAGGTCATATACCCTGAGAGGGAACAGGACCATTGTCTTTTGCAGCAATGTCTCACCTAAGAAAGTGTAAATTACAAAGCTTATTTTTGACTCACTGGATGTCAACAGTTCAACTGTCTTGTGTTGTTACTCTGATCATGGCAGGGTTTGAAATATTTGTAGCCTATTAGTATATGGTGCCTTCTGGATGAAGCAGTTTAGTAAAGGACTGTATTGATCATTCTGCAATTCATGTGTATTTAAATATATGAATATGCAAAACAAAGAAACCTTTTTCAATCACTTTGGTTTAATGGCATTTTGTACCCTATGGGTTTATCTGCAGAGTCCGGAACATACCACACATGAAAACAGCATTTAATGATTTTAATTAAATCAGACAATAGTATTGCCTTTCGTTGTCCCCACTATGGAGTCTTCTTAATTTGCACTTTATTCATTGATTTTAAGTACCCTGAATAAAAAATTTTTTTTGTTTTGAAATCTTAGCTTTCAGTGCCAATTACTTGTAGAAAAATCTTCAGAAATAACAGTATGATCTATAAAATATGATTTACATGAGTTCTTTTTCCCATATTTTTTGACTGAATAAAAAAATCTGAGCATATTTTTGAAAATTTCAATATTAGAAGTACTATTACCATGTAATTCACTTTATAGTTTTATAAAGACTGTGGAACACATGAAGTAAAATACATTGAATACACAATCACAAAAAGTGTGACATCCAGCAGTTTACTTAAAGGACATGGATAATGTGAAATGGGAATGTGAGGCATGAGACTGGGAAACAGGGGTTCTGAAAATCCATTTCCTAATTCTTCCTCTACTAGATGATCTATTGCAGGTCTAGGAAGCAGTAGCCCACAGCATATAGACATTGCAGTGTATATGTAAAGGTATAATCTAACTCGATTCTCTAGTGATCACTAGTAATAGTTTTGCTTTAACATATTGACAGCTAGCCAGGCAGTTTAGTCTCCCATAAACTGAAAACTGGCTAGCTAGCAAGCTAAATATTGTAATGGTACAAATGGGATAAGTGTATTGCTGTCAGTGTATTTTAATGTACTTTAACAAAAAGTCTGACACAAGCTGCTCACTTGATCTATGCTCCTGATTGTTCCTGCAGATTGGAGTTCATAAACAACATTTTCAATGTTTTCATTACAAAAGAAAAACATTTCATACTTGGGTTCTACTTTTTCAATTAAACTAACATCCTAATATGATAGAGGTGACTAGTATTTTGAGAAATTTGCATAAATTTCTATTGAAAATGCTGTAATGTGTAAAAAAGGAAAAAAACACTTTTTAGTCAGTACAGAAACTCATACAACCTACACTCTTATGTATACTGTAATGCTGATCAACAGGAGTACATAGCAACTACAACACAAATGAAATATTATGTATAAAACCCTGCTTGCACAATAAACAGTCCATGTTCACAAAACAGTCAGTGAACAAATTCAGCTTACTCTGTTTTAAACAAAGATATCATGATATGGAATTAAGCTTTAAAATATGTTTCCTGTGTGCAAGAAGCAAAAGAACAGTAACCCAAATTTCTTTAAACCTCATGTGCAGTTAAAAAGAGCTGTTAAAATGTAAGCACAGACAAATGTACTACTTCCATGTAACTCACCTGTGGGAGACTTTCCATTATTTTTAATGCTTTTGTTTACAGAATATCCTGTATATAAAATAATATTTGTACATAGTACTATGTTTGTTTTCAATAAATGTCCTGTTAAACTTTTTATGTGTTATTTTCTCAGTAGATGTTAAAGATTTCAAAATTAGTAATTGTAAGAGATCATATGTAATACAGCTGCTACACTAAATAAAAAGAAATCATAATTTTTGTTGGATTGACTGACACGAAGAACGAGTTAACTTTGCCATACCCTGAAGATTGTGAAACCAAACTTACAGGCTCTATGCAACATGAACATTAGCTTACCTATGTGTGAACATTCATTAAAAAAATCACCAGATTTACTTGGTGTTAACAATATAGTAATGAAAGGATTTTGGGGAAAACAGTCTGTTTGTAGACAGAATATGTTAAGTTCTCTTTAGATACAGTAATATTGACTCTTTTGGGATCTTAAAAAATGTCAAAATTACACAGTAATGCAGAAATAAATCTGAATCAATTATGCAAAATAATAATAAAAGTCAGTGAAGCATAATTTATTGCACCACACGAGCTACAATGAGAAAACCAAAACCAGAAGCTCATTTCTTAAAGCTTCCATCAAGCTTTCCTTGGTAGTGGAAAAGATTATAGTTTATATGTATGAAGTATGAAGCATATGAAGTAAAAACGTATGAAGTAACAAAGAACTCATACTGATGCTTCCAGCTGAGACAACTGGCAGTATCTATTTTAAACTGAAGATAAATAACTTGAAACTCTGAAGGGGCCTACAGATGTAGCCAGAATTTTATTGGGACCCTTGCATTTTATTGTAATAATTTACCAGTCTCCCTGACAAGTGTTTTATCTTTTATCATCCATACATGCATTTCTTTGGTTCCTTAAAAAGGCATAAAAAAGTTCTTTTTTATTCTACAAAGACATTCTAAAATGGCCTGGACAATATTATATTGGTGCCCTTTAAAAGTTATAAGAAATAATTGCATTGTAGTGATACAGACAGAACAGACTATTTTCCCTTAATTAGAACCACAGGTGTCTTCTGTCTTATAATCATCTATTCAGCCAGTTTAAATAGAGAAAAATCCTCACTCTCCTGTTTTGTACTACTGTGTATATCACAGTAAACATGGAAAAGAGAAGGAAAAGCAGAGAGTTGAGTGAGGTGGTTAGAAAGGAAGGAATAGCCAAGCCTGGTCAATGTAAAGGCTAAAAGTCCATCTTCAAAGAAGTTGATATTCCTGTAACCACTGCTGCTAATAATATCAAGAAGTTTAAGGATCATGGGACTGTAGCTAACATCCCTGGATGTAGCTGCAAGAGCAAAGTTGAACTGTAACTGAAGAGAAAGGTGGTTCAAATGGTAGGGAAGCAAGGAAAATATCAGAACAGATCCAAGCTGAACTTCAAGCTCAAGGTGCAGCACTTTCAAGTGGCACCATTCATTGTGGTATGAATGAAAATAGGTCATATGGTAGAAGACCCACTTCTAAGAGAGAAACACAAAAAAAATCTGACTAGAGTTTGCCAAAATGCATGTTAAGCCACATTCCTTCTGGGAGAAAGTTCTTTGGATGGATAAAACAAAATTAGAGCTTTTTGGTAAATCACACCAGTTCTACATTCTCAGAAAACAAAACTAAGCTTTCAAAGAAAAGAACACCATCCCTACTGTGAAACATGGAGGCTCAGAGATGTTTTAGGGTTCATTTTCTGCCTCTGGCATTAGGTGCCTTGAACCTGCACAGAGAATGATGAAATCTAAAGACTATCAAAGCATTTTGGAGCAAAACATATAGCCCAGTGTCAGAAAGCTGTGTCTCAGTCGCAGGCCATAGGTCCTCCAGCACAATAATATTCCTCAAACAGCACCCACAATGGATAAGAAGTGCAGAAGTGTAGAAGTCTCATTCAAAGCTACAGAAAGTGCTTTATTGTCTCCAAAGGTTGTGCTGCAAAATTATTAAGGGTCCCAGTATTTTTGTCCTTACCATCTACATTTGTTTTATTTTAAATGATATGTTAAGTCATAAATCAAAAGCAAAATTTCTGCTCTGTTATATGTGAAATAATGTTGGATACCAAACACCAAAGTCAGTTTCAACTTATTCAAGCAAAAATAGTGGGTTTTTTGTAAAAAGTTGAAGGGTATTAATAACTTTGACCACTTCTGTATATATGTGTCTGTATACATGTGTGCAATAATCAGCAACCTGAACAGAATGGGTCGGACAACCTTCCACAGGCTATCTTCTAAATACAGCATGGAAAGCTCAACAGGTCTGGGTCCTCCATGGGGCCCATCATGCCACTGTGTGGCACAAAAAGTATATAGAGCAGAAATATCCAGAGATAAAAAAATAAATATAGAAAACAACCTGCACAGCCACAGACGCATCCCATTTTGTATGTCCACAAAATCATTTTCTTCTGCTGTTGCAGAACATTGTACTGAACATTATATATATCAGCTTGGACCTAGATTTCTTTTTCATAACACTCAAGACGGTTGTATGTGTGATCTTTGTATGACAGTGCCATTGACTTTATTTTATTAGGTGTCTATAAGTTATTTTAAGCATCGGTTTACTGTAGTGGAGTATGTATGAATAACACACCGTTTACCGGTAATGTAACACTGACCCCAGGTGGGGAGTTCATGCACCTGCATTATTAATCAGGCGTGCGTTGTAATTAATGACTATTTAACTACAGGACTTTCCCTATGTCACTAATATAGGGAAATCCATGGCGTATATATGGGTATGTGTATATATATATATTTACATTCTGCTACTCTGAAGAAATTTCGACAAAACGTACACAAATTCAGACCAGAACAAAACCTCGATTTAAAACAATTCAACAGTTTAAATCGCACAAGCTAAGTATTTAACGTTTTGCCGCTAAATGTTATGGACATCATGTGACCCTCCGTTATTTTTCACCGCACAGAAGTTACAACGTGTCCATTTGCCCTATTTGGAGGAGCATTTTCTGTCGGACCTTGACTCAAAGGGATAAGTTACTAGCCTTTTCTAGGCCATGGAACACTTTCAGAATCAGATCAAAGAAAAAGAATTGTCTTGAAAAAAATTCTGAGAAAATACAGCATTCCATTTATTTCGCTAAAATGATTAACTGCATACGGAACTATGTCTAATCTTTTTTTTTAAGTTAGTTACTTTGAAAACAAAACTTTATTCTGCAGAATCCCACAAAATACAAAGAACCGAGGGGGCTGTGCAACTGCTGTGCTGTCGAGCGCGCATCCCCATCCGCACCAACGAAGCTGCTGCATAAAAAAGAGGAATAAAGTACAGCGGATGCAGTAAAATGGTGGCGCAATAAAGGTTTATGTGTACACAGTAACCTTATCTACTGTTTTCACAGGTCCCGACCCCACAACCCAGGACATATCATACACACTTACACACCAGGATCTTCTAACGGTACTTGTGTAAAGGAGGCCGTCACAACTTCTAAATCAATATTTTTTTTTAGTTTTTACATTATCATGGTTCATTTTATCCGAGTCATAAAAATTCGCTCGTTCTGTGTACTAAACACCA
Source organism: Arapaima gigas (assembly GCA_900497675.1). Classification (NCBI taxonomy): domain Eukaryota; kingdom Metazoa; phylum Chordata; class Actinopteri; order Osteoglossiformes; family Osteoglossidae; genus Arapaima; species Arapaima gigas. The sequence continues at coordinate 3,431,369 of UFQX01000183.1, read as the reverse complement.
CTACATTTAAACAAAATTTTAGTGCAGCTCCAGAGCGCTTCTCACGAGGAGTCGGGGTTCTGCGCGTCTCCGGAAGCGCTCCGCCTTCCTGCCACGTCAGCAGTAGCGAGCAGCGCCGCGCCGTGCGTCTCCATCCGCTCCGCGAATCGTTTGTGCTCAACTAGAACTGTTACAAGTAATTCTGTGCAATTCTGTTTTCCCTCGGACTATTCAGGCAGTATGCAGTTTTTTGAATCTTTCCTCCTACTTTTGGATGTTGTTTTGGTTTGTGGCACTGAACTGACGTTTGAACTGCCGGATAACGAAAAGCAGTGCTTCTACGAAGAACTTGGCACAGGAGTTAAGTTTGATATAGACTTTCAAGTGAGTTCGAAATTTAAAAAAAGACCTTTTCTGACTGATATTATTTTATAACCCATTCATCTCTGATGCATTATTATTTAATGTTAAAGAATGGACATCAGTCCCATGCATCATATTAACCTTACTGTATTAAGAAAATGACAGGACTTGCAAGTTTTGTGGGGATTCAGCAGTTGTGTATGTCCGTATTTTTTTCCTCCCTTAGGTTATTGCTGGGGGCAACTACGATGTTGACTGTTCTGTCACAGATCCGTTGAACAATGTCCTGTATCAGGAGAGAAAGAAGCAGTATGATAGTTTCTCCCATACCACAGCAATGAAAGGTGTCTACAGGGTGTGCTTCAGCAATGAATTTTCCACCTTCTCTCACAAAATCATCTACGTGGACTTCCGAGCTGGAGAGGAAACCCCTCTTTTTCCTGATATGAACAGGGCCACAGCGCTCACCCAGGTATGTCCACCATCCGTAGGTGTAATACCTTACAAGTTGTTACAAGTTGCATCTCTGAGAAGGATAGACTGTGCACAGTATTTCACCTACTGACTGAAGGTGTTCCTGCTTTTAGATGGAATCTGCTTGTGTCGCCATACATGAGATCCTGAAGGTGGTCTCAGACTCCCAGACTTGGTACAGGTTAAGGGAGGCACAAGACCGTATCAGAGCAGAAGATCTCCATGAACGGGTCACTTACTGGTCCATAGGAGAGACCGTTATCCTGTTTGCAGTCAGCATCGGCCAAGTACTCATGCTTAAAAGTTTTTTTGCTGAGAAGAAAACAACTGTCCCAGCAAGCACATAAAACACCACACTGACACTGTTGATCACTTTACTTTATAATGCAGTAACAAGCAAAAAACAATGATTTCTGTGTTTGACTTTTTTCTGCCTTAGTTGCCTCATATTTTAGAGAACAATTCTTTATTTCATTTTTGCCACTGTAAATTATTGTAAATTAAATAAATGATTTTAAGTATGTAATATGTATAAATTGATGGAAGATACACAAGTACAGGTCAGTATTAGATTATTAGTATTAGAGGCTAAATTTAAATACTGTTTGAACTGATAATGGAGTATAAATGTTGCATCTGTTTTATTTATGTCAAAATGCAGCTCACTACCTTAAACACAGCAGTGTTTTTCATGTAGCCACAACAGCGACCCCTTATTTTTTTCTCACCTCAAATGTGAATGCATGTACTGTACACTCTGGAGTACGGGGCGCTTCAGGCGCATGTTATTGGAAATGAGTTTGCTGCTTTTGTCCCGTAAATCTGCCAGTGCAATTTGTCACTGTTTGTTTATGTTTAAATATAAGGGATTCTGCAGAAAAGATATTTGAGTATTACCATACACGAGTTGCAAATTAATGACAATCATTCCAAATCTTGCAAAGGATCTTTCTAACTTACAAGCACTGTGATCAGGATTTGTTTCACCTTAACTATTGATTCATTCCTCAGAAAAATTGACAACATTTAAGAAATGTTCACTTGTTGCTTAAAAAAAAAAAACTCATTACTTCACTACCCTGACAAGTTGAAAAAAAAGTTACAATAATGCTGTCAGTGCCTGTATCCAGTCATCAATTAATGCTATTTTATTTTCCTTAATGGACTATTGTAAGTTTTAGGTATGTCCCTATAATGTTTGTTTCAAGTAAGCTAATCCTTTTCTATTGCATTTGATTGTAAAATACAGGGTGACTTATAGTGTAGTGATAAAGCCTGAAAGTTGTCGGATCAAACCCTACTTCCTGTAGTAATTGTGCAACCATCATAAATTGCTTGAGTAAAAAAGCTCACACTCTTTAACATATTTATACTGGTAAGTTGTTTGACTAAAGGCATCTGCAAAGCAAAAAAAATTAATTATGTAATTTTAGGTGATTTTCATGTATTGTTTTACAGGCAGGTTCAGATACTGGATAATTTAAGTAAGTAAAAATTTCACATAACTAACATGAAAAGACACGATGGGCTACATGGTTCCTGGGCTAAAATCAGAAGAAAAGTAATAAAAAAATGCTTACAGAAATTTTGTTTACAAAATTAGCAGACTCCTCCAAGTTTGTTAGCACGTGGTTTCATTTATGCACCTTGAGTCACTTTAAGGACAGGGTGGTGACATTGCAAATAACAGCAGCTGCTGTAGAAACAAAAAGGCTGTCTGTTACTATTACTACTAATAATACCAGACAATCTATTGTAAACCACTGTGTTTTGAGCTGTAAAGAAAACACTTGCTGAAATAAAAGTATTTTCATATGGTTATGGAAATGTGTCATATTGTTATCCTATATGTCAATAATAGAAAAAATACTTTGCTCATTTTACTTGACTTCTGCACTGGCTATTGCATGGGTCCAGTATAAATCTATTCAGTTTTTCAGAACAGTGCTCAGAGATTAAAAATTCTAAATCCATGACACAACAATATAACACACTCTCTGGTTGTATTTTATGGTAGGAGTGTGCAAAGTGTGTAAATTACGGCCGTCTTAAGCACCTGATCATTTATTCGTAGAACAGGTTTAAGATAAACCTCAGATACAGCGACCTCTAGTGACAGTTTGAAGATATCTAAGTAACACAGCATTTGGGTTTATTTAAGAGGACACAAAAATAAAATTTAAAAAGACATGTGACTTGCCCCATTTTAAACTTGCGTTAAACATTAAATCCGCAGATTTCCCCATGCAGTCAATGAACTGGTTTGTCAATAAAAGTGGGAGGAAGCTCGGGTTTAGTGCTGTTTGGTTAACATTAAACTTGGCCAATGAAAGAAAGAAGTCAGCTGACTGGAAGGGATGTTTTAATTGTTCATCATAAAAGTGACTGCGACTTGATAGGCAGCGTAGTGAGTGAAATCTACAAGAAACAACATGGTTTGAGGTAATGCTGACTTGATTAGTTTAAGCAGAAAATTAAAATGCAACAAACAAGTAACAATTTAATGTAGTTCATGACACAAAACTATGCATGATAATGTCATTTACACAAAGTAAAATGTATCAATGGCAAAAACTACTCTGAAAAGTTTTCTCCAAAAATTTGATTAAGTACTGGCTTTTGAGTAAATGTAACTGATTGTTATCTTTCCAGACAACACAAGAAAACCTGTATATATACTGGCCTCAGTATCACATGCAAGTTATACATCTGCAGTTAGTCCTTGACTTACTCAACTGGGACCAAGAGTTTGTTGTTTACTCCAGAAGTTTGCAAGTTGTATGTGACACAATATGGGCAAAGGGCTCCTCATCAGTTCCATAGACCACAGTGCTACACAGTGAGACCACTTGTGTAGTGAATGCTAACAAACAATGGCTTAGACTAAGTGACCATACCTGAGGGTCTCCAACTTTGTTTGTAGGTGAAATGCACTTTTGTTTGCTGTAAGTTGTACACTGCTTTGGAGAAAATCATCAACTAAACCGGACATGTGCACAGGATGGATGGCAACAGTGGGGTTTTCTGTACCGAGCAGAGCAGCACTGTTGACTGTCACTCCCTCCCGTTTGGTACATTGCAGGCAACAAAGGAGACGACAGCAATCCTGCAACTAAGCAACACTGTATACTGCTCCTCAGAGAAAATAGTTGATTCTTGTTGTGTTGAGTGATGCTCTATTTCACTGAGAAGTTCAAACTGTGAATTTTGATTGCTTTTTAAATTTAAAAAATACAATGTGCAAGTATTATTAACCTTATGTAGAACAGAGGAAGAATTCAGCATTTATATGTGCTAAGTAATGTGTATAATATGAATAATGTATTCAACCTCACATATACACACTTTAATTATTTACAGAGTAATGCCTGAGAACATCAGGGATATGCCTGGCAGACCTGCTTTATCTGAGAGTATGATATGCTTTTGTATGCAACCCTCTCTATTGACTCCAAACATACTGAATTCTTAACAAGGAGCAAATTCAAGAAGCTGGGTTTTTGTCAAGTGCTACTCTAACTTACATTCATGTATTTAGTAGATGCATTTCTGTGAAGTGATGAAAGACACCAATAGATGAGATATACAATTCAGGAAGTATAACTGATTAGTTCAATACTCCTGTCCCCTGAAAATGTCATACCAGCAGATTCATATAGACTTTATAGGGAGTACAATTTAAAAAAGAAAAAAGCAAATTTTGTGAAAGTTTTGGGGCAGCTAGAACATCAGGAGAGAAGTAGATGTATTGTGAGACATTCCTTGAATGTTAAAAGTGTTTCAGCAGTTTCAAGTGAGCTTATTCCATCACACTGGTGCCAAAACTGGTTGGAGAGGAGAGAAAAAAAGATTTTGAATCCTTGTGTGGGTCTCTCAAGCAGCTAGAAATGGACTAACACAGCAGTCTGACCTGGGCATAGTGAGTGATCAGTTCCTTCAAGTATTAGAGCAGATCTACTGATTTTTCTTGCAAACCATAACTAAAGTCTTGAACAACCATGTAGCATTCCAACACATGAACTTGCACCTCTCTAGAGGTATGAGTTTGAATCCAACTTCTGACATTAATATTTCACAGCCCAGTCTAGGGAATGATGAGAGTTGACCCAGCCAAAAGAGGGAGGGAATTAAATTTTATTAGTGCAACCTGAAAACTAACCTTTTCTCCAGGGGTGAGTAAAGCCAAGACACATACAGTACTATGCAAAAGTCTTGGGCACCTGTGGGAAAAATGCTATAAAGTGAGGATGGTTCCAAAAATAATGCCATGAACACTTATTAATCAATAAACCTTCTAAAAAGTGCAGTAGACAAAAAAACCTCAGTCAAATCGATATTTGGTGTGACCACCCTTTGCCTTTAAAACACCATCAATTCTCTTATGCAAACTTGCATGCAGTTTAAGGTAGAGGTTGGTATGTTCTTCCAAACATTTTGAGGAACTGGCCACAGTTGTTCTGCAGACTTTGACTGTCTCTGCATGTACTCCCAGACTGACTTGATCATGTTGAGATCAGGGCTCTGTGGGGACCATACCATCTGTTGCAGGATTCCTTCTTTTTGCTCAAGATAGTTGTGTATGACTGAGATTGGGTGTTTGAGGTCATTCTCAGGCTGCAGAATGAATTTGGGACGAATCAGAAACCTCCCTGATGGTAGATAAGAATCTACCTGTACTTCTCAACAGACATTGAAGTTGCATGCTTAAGACTTTTGCACAGTACTGTACAATTTTTTAAAATTGTGTGTTAAATTAACTGCCAGAGCCAAAGACCACACCCACACAAATCTGAAGAGTTTAGGACCAAAGCCATAATAGCTAAGAAATGACCAGGTGGGGCACAAATGCAGGAGTGTTTTACATGGTTTTTATTTTTTTCCTGCCCATAATTAAATTGCAACTCAAACAGAACCTAAGACAAGCCAGGGCCTGCAACACAGCAACAAGAACACCAAGACACAATACAAAAGATGAGCAAACCTAAAGTCAAACCTAAACTTGCACAAACCAAACCTTTTTCTCCTCTCTCTGGGCTGAGTTTTTTATAATCTCTTTTGCTGAATCACCTACCCCTGTGGGTCCTTACCCTCTAATTGGGAATTTAAGTGCAGCTGTCAATGGTGTGAGAAGCATGGTTACAGTAGTCCTGTCGTAGAAGCTGTGTAGTGAGGTTGGATGAAATTCAGACTGAATTTTGTGGTCGTTCACATGTCGGTATGTTTGGTGTCAGAAGATGGATGCCTAATAAACTCTTGTGTATACTAAGTACAAAAAAGTGTTCCAATATAAATTAATCCTATTGCATATTTCTAAAGGAAACACTCTAATGCTCCTGTATGATCATTTATTTTCAAAGTATATTTGAATAAAAGCCTGAGGTTTTCGAGAGATGTTTTTGTTTATGTTTATTTGGTGCTGTTAATTTTCTACTGCTTTTTTGTACACTTTTATCAAAGGTGATAAAACATTTTGAGACTTTGTATGTACTTGATGTAGTGATATTTTCTGTTAAACTGTTGCTTAAACGTTACACACGTTTTAGCCAAATTTTGCTATGTCTGTGTGCCTTTGGATAACTGCGCTGCAGCTGAGCTGCCCTTCTGCTGGCTTTGCTCCAACTTGACACTGTCACATGGTAGAACACTTGCCATTGCTTCTCCCAGTATGGGTGCTATTCACAGCTAAATTTAGAGTACTGCTTAGTAAATAAAGGACAGAATGTGAAGGTATTACTTCAGGAGCTGGAAGAACTTTTTAGTCTGCTCCACTTTCTGTGTTCCTACCTGCTGCCTTGATTATCACATGAAATGCTTTACTTTGGAATGAATCACAAACCTTAGGAAGTAAGTAAAAGAGTCTTTATCTAACATCAAAACCTCCCTTTGCAGAATGCTCACTTCTGCACTGATATCCCACTACTCTTTGTAGTAAAGATAGTTTTACTACACTAAGCTGTGCAGATAAGGAACAGAGATTGATTAGGAAAGTTAACTTGCTTCAGAATGGAAAAAAAAACTGGAAGCAGTATCACGCTATCTTTCCAGTGATTTGAGATTGTATTCATTGAAGAAATGAACACTAAAGAGGTTATCTTCACTATTTATTAACCACATATACTAGGTATAAATTTATTAGTTCCTTCATTTGTTCATTTTTATTATCTTTATATAATTTGCTGATCTCCAGAAGCATGAAGAATAAGGGAGGATTCCACTGCAAATGCTCACATATAGAGAGCTTTATACATATTCTATACTGGCTCGAACAAAAATACAGTATGCTAAGATTCCTGAAATAATGATTTCATATTAAGTGACTGTTCACCATCACACATAATATACCATAACTTTGGGCCAGACATCCATCATATTACTTTTTTAAAAAAATATGACATTCTGCTACCCTGAGGTCCTTGCAGTCATTTCTATCTAGATAGACCTTCCTTTTTCATCAGCAGGGCTAACTTCACAGTTTCTCTTGAAAACCTCATTGTGGCATATTGTCCAGAGGAGAGAAAGCCCCTTCTTGAGACAGTAAATAAGTGCCAGAATTCAATAATTATAATTGTGTTCAGTCAGGTTTTCAACTGTCTATTCAACTTTTCCCATAGTTGAAGAAAAGCGAGAGATAGAAAAAAAAGTCATAAACGTACATAGAACCTTGAAATGATGCATGACTGACACGAACATAGCAGATTTATGTTTATGTTTATCACTTACATTTCCATGTTTGGGATATATATTTTTTTGGGTTACTGAACCTTTTGTTGTGCTTTTTTCCTTTGGGTCTATGAAGCTTCAAGCCAGAAACATGGAATAATGATGACTCTCAACCTGTCACCCTGGACAACTCACTTTTCTTATGCATATTGCATTTCTGTGTCTTGTTTCTTCAAAGCCTCCACAATATTTATCTCCTCCTAACCCCATGTTACTCTACTTCTTCAGATTTTCGTGTTCTCTAGGTTGGACTAGTACAACTCCCATTGGATGGTGAACCCTGAGTCCATCATCTCTAACTCATCCACAGTGCTGCTCATCTAGTGTGCTCTATTCCTGCAACTTGCTTTGATTTCGCCACAGGCTTTCTTTTGCTCTTAGGACCTAGGTCACGGTTCCCTACATAGGTTAGCTCTTCTACTCTCTCATCTCTCCCTACCATCCCCCACAAAACCAAATGCAATAAAGGCATTTTTCATCCTTACTCTTAGCTCACAAGCTAAGAGTGTTGCTTTCAAAATCTTGGCTTTTTCATCTTCTCCAGTGTTCTCTGTCATTGCCCCTCATGATTTCTCCTATTACTGCTAATCTGCTATGTAACTATCAGCACAATTTTCCAATTTCCAGCCCAATTTTCTTATTTTCCTGGTACACAAAAAACATAACCTGATCCTACAGATACCTTCTGCATAACATTTTCAGGATACATCCATATCTCACGACATGCGCTAGATAGCTTGTGCTCCAGGCCATGTGGATAATCCACCTGTTTGGACTTATGGCCTCTGCCACAAAGTCTGTCCAGCTGATAGAGAAAGCTGCAACACAAATTGTATTTTAATGCTTACCAAAGCATTCCCCTGTGTCCTCAGTCCTTGCCTCTCTCAGCTGCAATCTTGTAGCTGCCTATATCAAGTTCAAAACTCTGTCTACAGTCAACAAGACGGTCAAAGGCTCTACACCAAGATACTTACAAGACCTGATCACTCTCAACATCCCAACTAGAGCACTATGCTCCTCCATCCCTGGCTGCTTGGTGGTCCCACTCATCAACAGTCCAAAAGCAAAGGTCTCTAGGTTCACAGTTTTCAGCATTAAATACTATGTCAAAACCTCCATTCTAGGCCACCTTCTCTTCTGATCTCCTAACAGCTCAATAAATTTGCATCCCAACATCTGTCACAATCATCTCTGGATTTCCTTTCAGATTCAGTTCCGTAAGTAGCAAAAATGGCCGTAAACTGTGTCCTTTGATAATCTAGTCCCTGTGTCTAAAACTCTTTTCACGCTGTGGAAAGCAGTTTTGTTTAATTTTACTTGTATATTTCTTTGAAGAATCGTGTCTAAAGGAGTAAATGTTTAGATGAAGGAATGAATGTAAATGTCTCCTAAAGGTTAGCTTTATGTTGTTGATGATGTCGACGACAGTAGCAAAAACAATAAGAAAGTGCTAATTTTTTGGTCTTTTATACACTCAAATGATTTTTAATGGTTTTTATTTTTTTAATGCTGCGTTTAAATCTTCATTCGTGATTCATTGAAGACATAACGGGAAGCATCTGCTCACTTTTGATCAAAGTAAAGACTGTATTTCCTGATAGTCTGTCGGTCGATTCACAATGTAGAAGCCGATTCTGTTTGTAGAATCGAACACCCCTGAGCCATGTTCTCCTGGCTCATGTGGCAAGTCTTTTTTTTCAACGATCACTCAGCGGTTGAGATTCTGATTGGTGGACACGCGCGTTTGGTGCGTGAACCCTGAGTCCTGGGGGCTGCTTTACGCTGACGTGGGAATGAGGGCGCTGCGCCTGGGAGGCGCTTTGTGTTTATTTCGGTGCTCTCCGCCGGCAGCTGGTCCTTCTCCGCTCGCTGCTCCAAGGTGACTTCGCTACAACATGGCAGGGTATCTCAAGGTCCTCAGTTCCCTCTGCAAGGCTTCGGCTGCTTTGTCTAAGACCCCCTCGGTCCTCGCTCCAGCTGCAGCCTGCCAAGATCTGCAGAAGCGAAATTGTGAGTTTAAATACCATATTCATAATTTACTAAAGAGTCATCTGTTTTAAACCAGTACGGTTTGCCGGGACAAAAAGAAAGCGGCAGTTTTTAAAAATTTCTTCTTGTCGTTTGCCGTATTTTAGGATCCCAGAAAACAGTATTGTGAGTTTATGCGGGTATTTGTACGTAACACAACGTTATCCAGAACAGTTGGTTAAACTAGGGCTCCAAAAGGGGACTCGCTCGCAAAGGACATGTCTCTTTTTGTCACTCTCAGTACGAATTATCCGTTTATTTTGGCTGTTGTAGGATAATCTCGCATACCGTGGTTTTTGTCCGCATACTGATTTAGTGGATGTGTCGTCCTTGAGCGACGTGGGTAGCGGCACCATCTGTGTGACCTACCGATCGGCGCCGATGGCGAACCGCCTACGTGCAGAAAGCCGCTCCATCCGAGCGGATTACAACAGCAGCTGATGGGTGTCAAAAATGCTATACACGACACTAACCTCTTGATGCATTAACGACTGTTTATAAATGTGATTTTTCTTAAAGCTCTGAATCAGTGTGAAATGGCTCTCTTTGTGTCTTATCGCCAGGTAACCATTTTGTTGATCGTTCGTACAATGACGCTCACCGTACATAAATGTATTGAAGACGGCGGGCGACTTTGTCGACGTAAATTAATTCATCATTCGGAATTTTACACTCGAATGCTGCTTTTGACTTAACCTTCAAACGCGCCAAGTGTATTTTGCTCGGCTGGGTGCAGAATAATGAGTAGATTCTATACTGAGACATGGTTAACATGTCAAGGACTGCAGTTGGCTACTGTTCACTTCCACGCAAAACGTTTTTGTTTTAAAAGTGGGGGAAAATGCATCATTCTCAGTCTCATTTTGTGTATACAAGCGTCTTGTCTGCTTGAAGGCTGTGTTTAATTCCGTTTACTGCCAGTTATGTAAGCAGTATAGCCCTGGTTTTCAAGGTCAGCTGCTCCTCCAACATGGCCTCAGGCTTTGACCCTGGATCCGGGAAAAGGACCCACCAGATGCTTGATGATGGAAAGTAAAATACACTTTTTTTCAGTAGTCTAAATTGGTATTGGATTATTTAATTTAAAGGCCAGCAAAACATGTATCAGCTTCACATACTTTACCAATAATAGCGTTGCAGAACTTTTCATGAACATTGTGACATTTTTCTACTCAGATTTTGATGCATGGAGGAAATAACCCATCTGCATTCACCTCTATACTAGGAAGGACTTGGTTACTTTAATTCTATAAATAGCTTTGTAATCTCTTGTGACATAAATTTGAAGAAATCTTTTCCAAAGTCTTTCAAAACTGAATTCTGTATGTACCACAGTGAAACGCATGAAGACTTGTAACTCAGAACCATTGTTGCCTTTCAGGAAACCATTTTGAAACTCTGTTCTGTTCTTGTCCTTGAATAAGTTGCTTTCTTAGTTTTCTTTTTTATGGTTTGAGGTTTCTTTCTTCTGTTCTTGTCCTTGAATAAGTTGCTTTCTTAGTTTTCTTTTTTATGGTTTGAGGTTTCTTTCTTTTAAATACATATTTATACTGCATGTTTGACTTTGACAAGTATTATAGACATTTACAAATTCAGAAAGTGTTTGCGTACAGTATTTCTGAAATGGAGTGTTTTTTGGCATGGACAAACTGATCTTGATGCAAATCTTCTGTTGTGGCATCTTGTTAGCAGACTAGTTAAAAAAAAGTTTAGTTTCATTATAATATTTTTTTGCTTTATAAACCATTCTATAACTTTTGAAAACTGTTACATGAAGCTTTCTATATCAAACTTTCCAGGCCCTGACATGAAATGGTTTAAATTCAAGAAACCTGTAGTCGCTTGAAATCAGTATTATATATACTGTATAAAACACAAAGGCTGGTTTCTCTCTGTAAGATCCAGAAGGTTTCACTTGTAGAGATTGTTTAGTCTGATAAAGGAAATATGTTTCTTTTTAAAGGACTGTTTATTAGATGTCTTTAAAGTAGCACATTTGAATGAACTAACAGTAGTGGGTTAGAGAGCTGTTGTTTTGCTTTTGAGATCACTGGGGCAGTGCTTATTGAAAAGCTGCCTTCCAAGGAGGAATAGTCAATGTGTTGTGTTTACAAGGGCCCATTAGTGTGCTTAACTACTTTCGTTCAAAGTTGATTTTTTTTTTTTTCCCCCCATAGCTCTGAAACCTTGGTTAGTAACTTGTGCTTTAAGTGTTTTTATTAAATGGTTAAAGGAATATTTTCCAAAGACTACGTAAAGTTGTTGCACACAGAAGCTTTCATTAGTAGGGTAGGTACTTGCACCCATTCTCAGAGGTTTATTTTGCATTGTCTGAAGGTGCATTTGCTTTTAGTTAAAATATATTAATTAGTATGTGTAGGAGGAAATCGCTGGTAGTATTTGGGAGGTGGAAACCCTGACCATGAGGATTTGGCAGATGGATCTGCAAGTCATTTGATCACTCTTGCTGCTGTCTTCAATGTTTTGAGACACTGGGGCCTTATGAGATACCCAGCTTCATTGCAGCTCCATCTTTTCTGGGCCTGGCAGCTATGAGTAGTACTCCTGGAGTGATCCTTCGGTGTATCCAGGCTGCATAGTTAGTTCTCAAAAATATAATACATTAACGTATGGAAGCTCTTTGGTTTGAGTTTAGTTTTATTGTTAATCTTTTCCTTTTGCATTTGTAAAGGAGGTCAGAGTTTTTGTTTATCATATGGACAAAACTCTATGGAGAAGGAATGCTGATTGTCTAAAGCACAAAAGTACAGCATCATATGTAAACTTGTAAAAAACTGGTTTTTAAGGGCTGTAGGCTTCTATTTTTCTTTTACTTGTTGTGCAATGAATAGAGAAGAGTTTTGTGTGTGCCTACACTAGTTTATTTTTCTTGCTAAGTCACACTTAAAAAGCAGAAGTTTCAGTTCTTTTATAAATAACATCATCTGGAGTCCTCGCTACATTATTTAAGACATGAGGAAGTTGACATATACATTAGCAGGTCACATTCTTAATTCAAGTTTCTTTTTTCTCCATAGATGCAGATAAGCGGATCAGGGTGACCCAGCCTGTGGTGGAGATGGATGGAGACGAGATGACCCGGATAATTTGGGAGTTCATCAAAGAGAAGGTATTGTGCAGAGGTGTATCTCACCCTTGCACATGGCTACACCATAAGTATAAGGCCTTTGTGTATTTTGCCAGAACCCTTAGATGTGTATATTCTGAAGAGACTAAGCACTGGGACTTAAGTCTTCATCACATTTTATCCACCTGCTTTTTTAGGTGATAGTACCCTGTTTATTAAAATAACACTTTGTTATTTGAATGAAATTACATCCTAGGTTTGTATTTCTTGGTACTGTGGATATATCATGTACACAAATTAACTGAAAAGGTACATAAAAAAAGATACAACAGTCTCTTATTGGAGGTTTCATAGGGAACTTACTACTCTGTACAGCTGAATTTCTCTAATGCAACATGCCTGTATTCAACAGCTTATTCTCTCCAACGTTGATGTGGAACTGAAGTACTTTGACCTGGGTCTTCCGCACCGCGACCAGACTGATGACCAGGTTACTATTGACTCTGCTCTTGCCACCAAAAAATACAGTGTGGCTGTTAAATGTGCTACCATCACTCCTGACGAGGCCAGAGTTGAAGGTAATTTTCTTTTTTTTGTTGGCCTGATAAATTTGGAATATTAATCCGGATTTTTTTAACCTCTAACCCTTATTTTGCCTTTACCTGGTCTTGCAGAGTTTAAGCTGAAGAAAATGTGGAAGAGCCCCAATGGAACCATCAGGAACATCTTGGGTGGTACGGTGTTCCGTGAGCCAATCATCTGCAAGAACATTCCTCGACTGGTTCCAGGGTGGACACAACCTATTACCATTGGCAGACATGCTTTTGGTGACCAGGTATATTCTTTAAATGTGTTAAGTCTGTATGAGTAGTAGGTAATGACTCTCTTAACTTACTGTTTTGATGTGCATATTTTCTGTTGTGCAGTACAGAGCGACAGACTTTGTTGTGAACCAGCCAGGCAAATTCAAAATTACTTTTACTCCTGCGGACGGCAGTAAAGCAAAGGAGTGGGAGGTGTTTGACTTTCCTGGTGGTGGCTGTGGAATGGGCATGTATAACACAGACGAGGTGAGCGGAACTGATTTAAATTATAATTTTGTATAATCCCCTTTAATTTTTTTTCCTTTTTCAAGCCAGCCGGCCAACAGTTCTGTTTTTTATTTGTCTTTGTTCTTTTCTTTTCAATGTGCAGTCCATCACTGGCTTTGCACATAGCTGCTTCCAGTATGCCATTCAAAAGAAGTGGCCCCTCTACATGAGCACCAAGAATACCATTCTAAAGGCCTATGATGGACGATTTAAAGACATCTTCCAAGACATCTATGAAAAGTAAGGATTCTCTTGGATACAGTGTAAATATTTAATCTAAATTTTACAAATGAATGCCAAGAGTTCAAATACAGTAAAGTCCTTGTATTTAGCTCTTAATAATACAGTGTCATGCAACACATGAGTTCTGTGTACAGGGCTTTAAAATGAATAGTGACTGTAGTAAATATCCAGAATAGAAACATCGAACATTCTGTAACCATTAGCGTAGCTATAAATTAATTGGTAGATAGGAACAGACTGTGGCCTGGTGACACAGAGGGTAATGCTAATGCATCGTAGTGGCTGAATTGTGCACTATAGTATAGATTGAATCTGGCTCATGTGTGCAGTTTGCTTGTAAACACTTATCCTACACCTTAGGCAGGTATTAATGATGTGATTGGAATTCTTTCCCTTTGATTACCTGTTTTTATAAATTGGCATTGTTTATTTTTATGTTATAAAACGCACTTGTGCAACACATTTTAAGTAGAAAGCGATTTTTAACACCATTTCTCGATTTGGGCATCAGTCTGCTCAATATAGTGTGCTCTGGCCAAAAACATCCAGCACAAAAGGAAAAAATTCCATGCACACCTCATGCTTTTGGTGGTATCTATTTAATGCTGTGCTACCTCAGTGAATATGGTTATATTTATTGGTTTTCTATAAAGGTGAACAGAGTGATAAGGACATATATTATCACTGACTGTGAGAATAGTTTCCAGGGTTTTGTTTTGTTTGTGTTTTTAAAAAAAAAAAAAAAAAAACTGTGTGTGCCTGATTGTTAATAAAACTTTATTTGTTTAAAATAGATCCCAGTGGTAAATTTGTTTAAATGCTACCACAACAGTGTATACAAAATGTTGCTTCTTACTTTTTCAGTGTTCTAGTGAAATTTGAGAAGACATTTTTGGGGTTTTTGGGTTGGCCTGGAATGCATTTTAATTTTCCCCATGAAAAATAATGGAAATGGAGTCTTGAGTTGCATGTTTTCACAAAATATGACTACTTTTTTTTTTTTTTTTTTTTTTATAGGAACTACAAGGCAGAGTTTGACAAGCTAAAGATCTGGTATGAACACCGACTTATTGATGACATGGTTGCCCAGGTGTTGAAGTCTTCTGGTGCTTTTGTGTGGGCTTGCAAAAACTATGATGGAGATGTGCAGTCTGATATCTTGGCCCAAGGTGAGTTACAATGCCTGTGACTTTCCATTCTTTTCTGAATGTTGTTTTCATTGTGTGGCCACGTGGCGTTAGGATGTGTCTGATGTTGGGGTGTATCTGTAGGTTTTGGCTCTCTTGGACTGATGACCTCTGTGCTGGTGTGTCCTGATGGTAAGACCATTGAGGCTGAGGCAGCCCATGGCACTGTCACCAGGCACTACCGCGAACATCAGAAGGTTTGTGTGGATTTTAGCTTTTCTGTTGCCGAGAGATGCAAATGGGTAAAAAAAATTTTTTGTAATTCAGAAAGCAATTTCCATATTAAGAAATCTTGTGCTTATAAGGGTACTACTACAAATGGTGTAATGTATGCAAAGTTTATCCTTAAGGTAGTGTAACGTTGGCAGCAGGGGGCGTAGTGGTTAGAGCCATTGCATTAGAGTGAATGGATCCAAGTAATTAATAAAAAACATTATTTAATGAATAACTAATTCCTAACTAAACAATTAACAGTTTCTGCTGTGTGTGTTTTTTAATTTAATTAATTTATTTATTTTAAGGGAAGGCCAACTAGTACCAACCCAATTGCAAGCATATTTGCTTGGACCAGGGGGCTTGAACATCGTGGAAAATTGGACGGCAACCCTGACTTAATCAGGTAATGCTTTTCACAGTGCTTATGTCCTTTAAAGTCTCCATGTAGCAGATTTTGTCCTGCACAGTCAGGCTGTTTTTCAGTTTCTTCTAGCACATATTGGCAAATGGAATCTGAAATACAGTGACTGAAATTATGGGAAATCACTTTTTTCAGTTTCATGTGTATTAGCAAGTTTGTAGTTTTGTAATGATTTACTGATATGCTCTGAGAATTGTTTTCTGTGGTCATATATATAGGTTTTCTCAGACACTGGAAAAAGTGTGTGTTGAAACTGTGGAGAGTGGGGTTATGACCAAGGACCTTGCTGGCTGCATCCATGGACTTGCCAAGTGAGTCTCATATTGGAAAATGTCTGGTGTTTTGTTGTGAGCTTTAACAGGAATTAATCTTGCTGTAAATAAATATTTTGTAGACACTTTTAGTAGCATTTTCTGGAAAGATCCAATACTTTGTCTGTCTTTGATTTATTATACCCATTTGATGTTGTAAGGACCTTATTGCTATTCAGTGTTATTTCTCTTCTTTCAAGCCAGTTAACATACAATTTTATATGCTCAGCTGCTTTAGGAATAGTTTATGGGGAATCCACATGGACCAGGCTTTGTAATGTTCCTTTTTTCTATATCAAGTTATTCTCTTTTAATAGATTACTTTTTTTTTGCTTACCCTGACTTATGCTTGTGCTGGTTGCATTGCAGTTGCAAGCTGAATGAACACTATGTCAACACTACAGACTTTCTAGATGCCATCAAGAATAATCTGGATAAAGCCCTTGGCAAGTGAAGAAGGGCAAAAAGATACTCATGGGAATGACGATTTTAACCTCAATTTTAATTTAAGGTCATAAAAGTAAAAAGTGAAAACTTATAGTTTTAGAAAATTTTTTAATTATTGCCTTTTAGGATGTATTATGGCAGTGTAACTGCCCTTTCTTTCATGATGCCCATGCCCAGAAGAAATATCTTGTACTGTAAGATATCTTGCCATGCAATATTTCCAGATGAACACTTGAGTCACAAATAAATCTTCCTTACATGTTCTCTCCATTTTATTTTTAACTACAAACTTAAACCTTTTCCTTTGTCAAAGTGAACGTTTAAATGGGAACAGTTATTTATAAAGTACATAATTTACAGGAATTAAATCCACAGTATGTCTACATTAAAGCTCATCAATATTTCCAAAAGCTTTCCCTCTAAAGCAGGTGCGCTGGAAAAAAAACACAATCTTTATATTCCTTTTTTACAGTACTAAAAGTTGAGAAAATTACAATTTTGCTAAAACAGGCAGTACAAGTCTGTCATATTACCTGTCATTCACACGCGGATCCTGTCATATTGTAATACAGCAGTTCACATTCCACCTGCAAATGAGTGATCATGTAGTTTCAGTCATATGAGAAGGCTTTTCTGTTTTCTGGGATTTTTTTAAATAATCATTAATTGATAACAGGCATGTGGTACAATGAGATTTTAATAACAGTTGCCCCCTAAAAGCTAAAAATTGAGAATAAATAAGTTTAGACTGTATCTGTGTAGTAAATAGAATTACAGGGACATAGGATTGAACCCAAAATTCAGACTATATTTTAAATGATATATTTCTATTAGTAACTTTGCTTTTGAGCCATTACAAAAGGAATTGCCCTTTAAGGGCAAACATTTCAGTGCCCTGGTCCAACAGTAACTGTACCTCCTGTATCCACCCACACAGATTTCTGTGCCTTTTTTGTGTTCACTGGGTAAAAGATGCCTCTCCACAGGACAGTTAAAGTGACCATAAAATGTTTAGTAGTCTTGTGCTATAGGGACAAGAATGTGAGAATGTATGATAAGCAGATTTTTTACAAGCTTACCGTTATTTTTTTTTTTGCTCAAAATGAACTACTATATGATACAGAAATCCCTACAAGTTGCATACATGTCATCTATCATTGTTGCCATGATCAGAGTAAACTAATTTCAATTTAATAATGGTCTATGTTTCAACCTATCTAAACACCAAGGTATAGGTTCTCTAAATGAATATTTTTTCCTTGGTGACATCTGTAGATTATTGTGGGACTTTTTAAATATTCTGTGCCACCTCTAGCACTGTGCAAAGTCCTGAAATAGACTGTTATGTACTAAGCACTTTAAAGTACTTGGAAGGACACACCATCTATATGCATGCTTTTGAGAGCCAATTTCTAACAAAATTTAAGATTGGAAACCAGTAGTAAGCTATTCATTCCTAAAGCATTTCTGTCACGATAACCTTCTAGCATCTAAAAAAACCGAGATGTAAGGATTTGGTGGCAATAATAGCAAAACTTGCCTGCAGTCAAAAAGAATTTACTTGTCTACTTAAAATTTTAATTCACAGTAATAGGGCAATTTACTACAACAAGATCATTGTTATAAACTTATCAGTTCTACATAAATTTTTTGTTAATGTAGCAGTTTCTGCACCACAGTGCAGAACGATTTTTAGAGACGTCCAGCACCTGAGTAATCGCATGAGACCATCAGGTCTCTATAAGAATATATAAATTCCCTTATAATAAATTCTGTTATTTATTAAAAGTGCAGCTTATTCAGCAACTTGTGTAACAGAAAATGATGCTCTTTGCTGTAGACACTATACATAGATATGAAAAAGCTACGGAAAACTGGGGGAGCTTTTCAGTTTCTTTGCCAGAGATTGTAATCGTTTGGAACATTATCTGGTGTTATGACATATGCTCTCCTCCAGGAGGCAGAGCTCCCCTCTGGAGCATGATGATAAATGAAGAAGGAACAGTTCCCTGTTCCAGCTATGGGAGGGAGCAGTTCAGCTTCAGCCCTGCAGCCTGGGAATCTAAAAAATGCATAGTGACCACAGTTCTGACTGGATATTGATGCAGAAGTGCAGAGATCACTTTGACCCCTAGGCATACCTCTGCTACATAATCTGGGGTGTTGTTCTGAAAAACTCTAGCTTCTGGAGAAACCTCAAGGGCTTCAACTCAGTACATTGATAAGCTGATATGAAATGACATCAATATCAATGTTTACTTAATTTCCCCACCTCTGTTAAGTCTAACAAAGAGCCATCCGCTACGCAGAAGACCAAGTTGGAAGTTTGCTCAAAATCTGCAATTGTAATACATTGATGAAAATGGTATACTTACAACCATAATTAATGCCTTTAAAATACAGTGTATCCACATTTTGACATACTGGTTAAAGCAATAATGGCAACATACTGTACTCTGTACAAGGCAGCCTTAATTTTATACAGCTGACTTATTGTAAAGTCTTGGAGTAAACCAGATCCATTTTCACCAGGAACAGAAGAATCAATTTGAGGTTTATAATGGCAAATATCAGTTTCTCCATTACAAATGTAAGTAATTGATGCAGGGTGTGCCAAAAGCCATTTTGTACTTTGATGAAACCTTTCTTGTGGCAAATAGCTAAATTTTTGTCAGGCTTTTGTGAAGTTTCTCACAAAACAAAATTTTCTCATGAAAAATTTAAAGTTTTAGCACTTGGAGAATCTAAAAGACCCACTGTGTGCAGTAGCCAGATTCAGTTCAGGATTCTTTGTAGAAGTGGTTTACTCAGTTGTTTTACATCAACATCATGTTGTATCAGTTTGCATCCTTCCAAAAGTCAGAGCAGTCTCATTCTTGCATGGCCTCATTTGCCAGTTTTACAAAACCTTAAGCAGTGTTACTTCTCCCAGTGAAGTCATAAGTTGTCCTGATGGTCTTGTCCATTTGCACTGGGGAGTGTGTCTAAAGAGGGAAACACAGGTGCACAGTCTGGCACCTTAGATCATGACCAGCTCTGGTGTATCATTAAGTCAAAGGCACACCCTTCATAGCTCCCTCCTCTTCACACCATCTTTTCTTCATCTTCACTGCACTGCACATTTGCCCGTCATTCACTTACTGTGCATACACAAGACATGGAAGCTACAAGGTGGGTGACACATTGAGGAAATCTGAAAATAAAATAAAAGTATAAGTCAGCAGTATAAACAGGTATGGGTGTCAAAATCATGGGAAAGAAAAAAGAATTTAAAAACATAGAAATAACCCTTACCTTGGCTCTCTGGAGAGATGTCCATAACACCATGCTTGACCTTCATGTGTCGGCTGAGGTTACCCTTAAGGTTGAACTTGCTGGAGCAGTAGAGGCATTTGAAGGGCTTGCTCCCTGCATGGAGATGCATGTGGCCCAGGAGATTGTACATTCGATTGAAGGACTTTCCACACACCTGTTGGCAGAAGGTGACCCAGTGCTTATCTATTCTTAATGGCACTGCATTTTGTAAACAGGCTATAAAGGAATTTCTTTCACCTTGCATTTGAAGGGCTTTACAGGCAGGTGGACAATCATGTGGGTTTTGAGGGTCTGTTTCTGAACGAAGGTCTTGAAGCAGATGTGACACTGATATGGCCGTATGCTGGCATGGATCAACATGTGTCTCTTCAGGTTAGCGGACAAGGTGAACTCCCGTGAACATACATCACAACGGAATCCTTTCAACACCTGAAAAAACAACAGGGGTCATATATCTGAGAAGAGAAAGACACTCCATCTGTAACACAACCATGTTTACGATTTCTATGCTCATCGAAGCAAAAACTTTAAAATATTGGATTAACAAGTGGTAGCTGCCAGAGCAACTTGATTATGTAGGTTCATGTGCAGAAAAACAGCACCTGACTAGCACAGTCATTCAGAAGACAAAACATCACTTCTGCTGCAACCATTCCCATTTCCCTGTCATTGTAGCTCCATCTAGTGTTAGACCTCAGACTGTCTGTAGCTCTGCTCTGGAAGGGTAGTGCAGCACATGCAAATGTGTCAAGGTAAGGTTTATAGCACAGACTACTCCTTAGATGGACACTAGTAATGCTTTAGAATGGTTCCCTGGGGATAGGTGGGTAAGTCTGCAGTGTGCTAGTACAGGAGTGGTTAGATGGTTAGAGCTGCTGTGCTTGGCCTCAGAGGTCACAATTTCAACTGCCACCTCCTGCTCTAATACCAATGAGCAATATTCTCACCCTGAAATGCTCCAGTAAAAATTACCTTGCTGTATAAACGGGTAAATCATTGTTGGTTGCTCTGGGGAAATGCATCAGCTCAGTATGAATGCTAGAGTTTATAAAGGACAATGAAATTTTTTGCCACAACTGGAGCAGCACAAATCTCTCTATCTTGAGAGACAGAAAGGAAATTAAGTCAGAATGTTGACTGAAAATATCAGAGAGAAGCTACCTTTTCTGGCTCTCCATTCATTGAAACCACATACCACTTTGGGTATGTTTCATATAACACTATATGACATATGGACAACAACATGGTGATGTACTATAAAACAAACACATTGCATTGTAGAACCCTAGTTAATATAGTTTAATTTTAGTACCTTGTGTGTGAGGGCATGCTGCTTGAGGTGGTGGATCTGGACAAATTCCATACCACATTCTGAGCAGACAAAGGGTCTGACATTTTGATGCTTCATGAGGTGGTTCTGTAGTTGGCTGCGGTAGGCAAAGGACTTGTTGCACTCAGAACACTGGTAGGAAGTGGGACTCTGATGGCTTGCTTGGTGCCTCCTCAGGTGAGCGTAACTGGGGAACTCCATCCCACACTGTGTGCACACGTGACAGCGGCCGTTCTCATGTTTGGTTTCATGAGCCCGTAGCTCACTTGGGTATGCAAAACCCCGGCCACAAAATCGGCAGCTATAGGGCTTGACATCCGTGTGCTGCAGCATGTGCCGCTTCAGGTGGCTGGTCTGCGTGAAGGCCTTCTTGCAGACGGTGCACTTGTGTGGCCGAGTACCCTGGTGTGTCAGCAGGTGTGTTTGCAGGTGGCTGGGCTGCTTGAAGAGCTTGCCACAGTGCAAGCACTCATGGGGCTTGATGCCATTGTGGCCCAGAATGTGGGTGACAAGGTTGTACTTGGATGTGTAGGACTTCTCACACATGCGACACTTCCAGCGCTTGAGACCCTCTCCCACATCCACACAGTAGGACTCATCTATTTGCACATTAATGTCCAACCGGTCCATTTGTATGCGTCTGCCTGGCTGCCCCTCACTTTCCATGTGTTCTGGCCAGATGACTGGCTGGTTGTTATCATCATAGTCACCTGTGGTGCCCATTTCACTGGACTCATAACACACCTCACTAGGCTCGGAGTAACTGCTAACCTTAAGGCTTTTTTCCTCCTCTCCAGGTGTAGGAGGACTGTCCCCCAGATCACTGTGGTGGCTTTCTCTTTCCTCCAGCTCTGGCTCATGATGCTTTCTGCTCTCGCTCTCTCCTTCTTCCTGTGGGCCTTGCTCAGGCTGTGTATCTCTCGGTTGGCTGTCTGCCCCGTTCTCACAGTTGAAACAGCAATTTTTGGACTGCTCCTCTTTCAGAGGGACTCTGTAGGGGGTAGCATTGACCAGCTGCAGCCTCTCTCTTGGGATCAGGCTGTTAAGCATGTGGAAACATGGGGCAAGTTTGGATGACACCCCCTCTCCTTTCACCTGCTTCTCCACCTCCGCAGATGCTTCTGCCTCCCACACTAACCTCCTGCCTTTGTTGCAATGTCCAAGCTGCCTCCGCATGTTGCAGGGAAGCTGAGGGTTCCTCTCATTTGCTGGAGACTCATCCAGGTAGTCGCCATTGGCACCAATGAGATGGTTAGTATGCTCATATTCCATGTCATCCTCATGTGTTGAAGAAGATTCCTTGGCCTCACCCATGTAGAATCCATTGGGTGCGATAGTGGCTCCGAAGACTTCGTTCTGTGAGATGAGGCCCAACACGGCAGCCTGGGCCAGAGAGAGCACGACAACTGGCTCTGTCTGTGTAGCCACTTCCATATGCTGATCCATTAGATCAGACGTACAACTAACCGGGAGCCCGCCCTCGTCCTCCTGAAAAAGAATATTTAGATTGCATATTTAGAAGAAAACACCAACTAACAAAGTCTCAAACCCCATAATTTAAATCAGTGTACTTATTCTCAAACATCTGCAAAGGAAACAGTATCTTCTATATGTTAATAAAACAATTTAAACAAACAGCCCGAACTGCCACTCTGGAAGGTTTTTAATTTTGTTTACTTTTATAATAGATTCAGAAGGACTCTGTGTAGGGAAAACTAACAAAATCTGAAATCATATTTAGTTGTCCTTCCTGTGAGTGAAGACAAAGGTGGACTTCCTGTTTCTTTTTAACTACTGCCAAACTTTCAATTCCACCATTAACCTCTGTGAATAAAAGCAAAGCATTCTGTTAAAAGCAATGCACACATAATTTGTTATAAGAAGTGAATGAACAGTACTTGCTACTAGTCCAGCAAAGCCACAGCCTGAATCCAAGTCTGCCAGAGAAAGCACGTCCGGTTAGAAATGGGACTAGTCTCTCGGTGTGCTGCTTCCTTCCTTACTGAACTCCATATTAATAAATAATAGAAATGCAATCCAAGCTCATGTAGGAGGGCCATTTCCACAGGCAGTTTGTGGCACTTCCTCCCATGTCAAGAACAGTGCTGGCTGACTGTGCCACTTCAAGAGCTATACAGTCATTCTCACCATCAAAGATACCAGTATCACAACTAAGTGGTTGTGCAACAGGTTTTAGCCAATGGAAGATCAACTTCTCATTAACCCCTCTAAGGTGTTACACACTGGCAAAACAAAAACAAGATGGCACTGACAGCACGCTTTAAGTATTAGCATAAAGAGGACTGCTGTATTTGACAGCTTCCATCTGACTAAATCTCTAAGTAGTGTGCTGACAAACAGATGCAATTAAATTTGTATTATACCTGAATCTGGCCATTCTAATCTTCCATCATGACAGACATACCTAGTAGAACAAACAGCCTGTTTCTCGCAATGTGTCAGTCACAGAACAGTGACAGGTCAATAGTATACACTAACCAGCGTTTTTAGGTCACAGTTGAAAAAACTGAGGACAAAGGATTACGAGAGATGCCACCATTCCAGTCTATTGATCTGTGCATAGTGGGAAAACAAGTGAAAGTGACACAAATGACAAAAACAGGACATGATGTTGGACCATGTTTTGCACTGAGTCTGTTCAGGACAACAAACAGGAAAGTGGGAGGGAAAGACAGGAAGAGTCAGAGAACACGAGCACCCCACATAATTTATAATTGCTGTTTTTCAAGTAGTCAAAAGAGTGACCCTGACTGAAAGTGTGTGAGAGAGAAGCAGAAAAAGGGAGGTCAGGAAGAAAGAGAAGGGGAGGAGGGCAAAAAGAATGAGTGAGTGATTGTGTGAGCGAGAGAAAGGAAAGGGAGAGGGGAGGGGCAGAGAGAGAGAGAGAGACAGAGTCAGGGTGGGGAGAGCAGAGGAGTGGAGAAGGGAGTGAGAACAGAGGTAGAAAGAAAAATAGCGACTCAATGAAAAAAGGGCCTCACAAAATGAAGGACAGCAACAAATGAGGATGTGGCCTGGGACTGACAAAGTGAAATGTGAAGAGTGAGAGAGGAGAAGGTGAGATGAAGATGAGCAGGCTGAGCACAGACAGACGTGTAAGAGAGGCAAAGAGGTGTGACAGACACATGAGCATAATAAGTACCTTCTCTCAACAGTAACAAATGTTCATGCTGCTTCCTGTCTTGTCAAATCCTTCAAAAAAAGTGTCAGCTCTTTAATAACGCATAACAATGTTCCACATAACATGGAAAATGTAGTTATGGTCAAGCCGCAGAACTTACCACGTTATTTCTGCCGTGATGTTTTAGGGATCTCATCCTTCCAGACAACTGAGTAAAGCAAAAAAACTACCCCTATTTATATCTGAGGAAGAAAGGGGGGCGGTGCCACTGTCTCATCCTCCTCCTACTGTTGCTGTTATCAGAGCTGGCTGTGCCCCTCTTTAGAATCACCTTGTTTCTCTCTCTCTCGCTCTCTCTCGCTCACATGCAACTCAGTATCATCCTCTGTCTCTCAATCATTCTCTCTCAGACACACGATTCAGTGCAGCAGTCCTCCTTTTAAACATGCACGCACACACATAAACCAGTTCCCTCCAGTACATCTAATTCCGGTCCTTTTCAAACACACACAATCTAACACAATCTAATGTTTTCCTCTGAGTGTCTCTTGTCCTCACAGGAACCCAGCAAGTTTAGAAAGACCACTGCACTGTGGAATGAGGTGTGTCTTTCAACTGCTGAAATGTCAGATGGACAACTGCAGTAGTGGACTATGACATCCTGCAAATAGCTAATTATTGAAAAAATGCTGCTCATTTGCTCCAGAAATAGTGGTGCAAAATGTAAAGTGGAAAATCTGGTAAAAGCACTGAGTGGCAAAAGCGAAAAAAGAAGAAAGGAGAGAAAAGCAGTTTGTAGAGTGAGAGAGGGAGGGAGAGACATGGGGAGAGGAAGAATAAGAGGGAGAGGGAGGGAGATGTGAGAGTAAGACAGAGGTAGAGATGGGGGAGGGAGACAGCAGGGGGAGGGAAGGAGAGAATACAGTAAAAAAGGAGGAAGATAGGAAGGGTAAAACTGGGGGAGGGAGAGCAAGAGCAAGAGAAAGGAGGAGGTCAGGGAGAAAAAAATAGCAAGGAGAGAGGAGATATATAGCATTGAGAGGGGGATGGGGAGAGACAGGGGGACAGGAGGGTGAAAGACAGAAAGGGGAGATTGACAGAAGGAAGAGGATAAAAAGTGGGGGGATGGGGGTGTGAAAAATAAAAAGACAAGTCCATCAGCAAGTGAGAGGCGGAGTGCAGAGAAAAGGGAAGGGAAAGAGAAAGGCAGAAGAAGGGAAACAAACAGAGAGAGAGAGAGAGAGAGAGAGAGAGGGAGGGAGAGGAAACGGAAAACAACAAGGGGAGAAATTAACTATTGAAGTTCCAGATCTACTTCTCACTGTGCTGTGAGGCCGAAAGTGTATCAGCCAAAGGCAGAGCTTCTGGAGACACAGTGGTAGTTTCTTCTACTTTACAGGCACCCACTTGTTTTCACAGATTCCCATTTAAATAGCAAACAAATTTTAGCTAAATGAATGTAAACTATAATACAGGTGATTAAGGTATCATTATCTCTTTTTAAAGAGAAACTGACAAAAACACCACTGTCTTTGCAAAGAATAATAGTGGTGAGTGTGTGAATAGAGGCCAAGAGATTGCGGATGTTTGAGGAAAGAAAAATAAAGAAAACAGAGAGGGGGGAAAAAGAAAGATAACAGACAAGGAGAAAGAAACAACAAGGGACACATACATAAAACAACACTCAGAACATGCCTGTGGGAAAATGAATAGAGAGAGAAAACAAAAGTAAGGGAAAAAACACTGGCAAAATTCCAATGTAACATCTTCAGAACCTTACCCTCTGTCCATTTATAAAGAAACTCTGGGCTACTGCTAACCAGGATAATTTTGGAGAGAGTGGAATACGTTGTGAATAATGAACACCCCATCTCCTCCTAGGGATCTCACAGCATGTTTCAGAAAGTTTCCACACAAGGAAGAGTGCAAGGGGAAAGCAAGCAGGAGGAGGTCCTGCTGGGTTAATGAAATTCAGCTGAGATCTCCACTCAAGTCTGCCCCCTTTCGCAGGTGAACATGAGCTGGCGAGAACTTGTATTACGCAAACTAATTTCTTGCACTTGCTCTGCTTTTGCTGAAACTAGAGGGATGTGTTGTAGAAAGGTAATTTCAAACTTGCTTCTCCACAACCAAGGAAAAAGGAAAGGGGTGACAACTCCAGAAAATGTGGTTATTGTAAAGCTCACAAACTCACTATTCATCATGCATATGCTAATACATTGTTCCATATAGTACACAGTAAAAAGGACTGGTTGGAGGGACAAAGTCCATGAAGTAAGAATTACAAGCCTTTCATGCTTTAAATTCACTAGGAAGTAATAATAAAACAATCTCTGAAAGTTTGCCAGACAGGTCTCTATAGGGTCTCTTGTTTTGCATGATCAGATGTGGCTTGAGCTGGCAGAGATATGGGTTGAAGTGTTCTCCTGATCATGAAATTCCATTTTTAAAGCAATGAGCTGCCTGTCTGAGAACCAAACTAAAGCTTTCAAGTGTCTGGTTTTGTGAAACAAGTGGCTGTTAAAAGAATATTTTAACTGGGAAAATTATTCTGTGGCTGTGTAGATCCTTATCTGATGTCCAAGAAGATAGACCTCGCAAATACTGGCGGCAGACATTTTTCTTATTGACAGTCAAGTCACCATAACTGGTTCCCAGATTCACCTGAAGAGTTGGTCCATGAGACTGATAGCTGAACAGGTATAGCTCACCACTGCCTGCTTACAGAAGCAACAAAGGACCATGTCTATGTAGAACCAGCATTTATGTATTTCTACGCAGACTCAGTAATGTTGCTGTGCTTTATATCTACACAAAACCCACACTGCTATATACCTATATTGAACTAGCAGTTCTATATATCAGTGCAGACCTAGCAATGCTATACTATACTGGTTCCATAAAATAGTGGGGATCCCTATCTACATAAAGCCAACAGAGGTATAGTGTACATGTAAGCAGTCAGGGCTCTATGTCAACAGATAATCAATAATGGTACTGTATGTCTGCTCAAACACAACAGGGCTCTATGTCTACACAGCATACGGAGAGTGCAAGGATAGTTACTAACAGTAAAACTGAATATGGACACTAATCATGGGGACATCTTCGACTTCAGTTAAAAAAGATATATATCAGAGAATTGTGAAACCTGTCAGATCTCGTATTGAACATACTTTACATCTCACACAGAAGCTGAACCATGATTTCTCCATGGTGATCATTAGTTATGACCCTTCAGCGATCCAGGGTTTATTGGTGCCATTTCAGACTTCCATTTCGATATATATTGTTCAAGTCCTTTGGCACTTCTGAGTGTGACAATTTTACACAAATAAGCAATAAAGACCACCAGGTCAATCACTCATCATGTAAATGATTTAGAGTTCTCATCCATTAAATTTCTTATGCTGTCTGTCAAAGTCATACATAACTAATGTAAAATATAAATCAGCATGGGGGACTAATATTGGCAGAGAATATCTGGAACAAAATGCCTGCAGTTGAGAAGAGAGCAGAAACAGGAGACTGCAGAGAACAAGGAGAGAGAGAACATAAAGAGAAAGAGATGCAGGAGAAGAAGAGAAGAGCATTCGGCAAAGAGAATATAAAAGGAACGGGGTGAGGGGGAGAGGGAGAGAGAGAGAAAGAGGGAGAGAGAAAATAAAAGGGGGAGGAGTGATCAGGAGAGTGGGGGGGAGTGCAAGAAATGGGGTGGAGGTGGGGGGGTAGAGGAGAGAAAAACAGTGAGGGGGAAGGGAAAAAGCAAAAGGTAGAAACCAATAAGAGACAAAAAATAAAAAAAGGCTCTGTATTATTCTCTGTCTATATATATATATATATATATACACACACACACACACACACACACACACACATACATATACATATACACACACACACACATATATATTTGTTTGAATACATGCTGAGAAGACATTTACGGGGTATAATACAGAATTAATCACCAAGTCCTTGAGAAAAGTAATTTAAGTTAAATTGATCAGCTACTAAAACCAGCTATGTCTACGGCACAAAGCATGGGCACATGATTGTTGCATGTTTATTTTACACCATACATGATGTGATATCCTTTTTTAAAAAAGTTGTGTTTTCAGTTTTACAGTAGTCTAAAATCATTTATTGCATAGCACCCAACAATACAGAGACAGACTAGGGTAATATGGGAGTACTGCTGGCATTTCGGCATGTTCAATTACCGCATGCGACACTGTTTGCAAAAGCCACTTCAGTTCAGCTAAGATTGTGATATAATTTCTTACTCTCACAGTGAAAGAACGCACAGAAAGAAATTCACATGTACGTTGCACAATATGTCTCCTGCAAGCTTGCTATTTTGAAAAATATTATCAAGATGTAAGCTAGCTCATGGGACTCCACTTTCACTTGTGCTCCTTTTGGGGTTAAGGCTGCCCTGTAAATGCACTCTTAGTATGAGGTAAAAGAAAAGACCATGTGAGCAGCACTTAAAGGAGCTATCCAGGAACACATTCCAGCCGGTCTGCACACTCGTATCACACTGACACATTCAGAACTTTCCGTACATGGGACCGGCTGCCCCAGGAAAGACCTTAGCCACAAGAGTGCAAAAAATGGCTGCCTTTTGAATTAACCGTTCAGCAAATGTTTGCTTAAGAAAGGAACTCCCATAGTGAGTGGTTCAGATCCCCAAAAAGAGTATAGTGGTTTACTCACAATAACTAGATTCTTCACAAATTGTGAACAAAGGTCACTTCTGTATGTGGTCACTTATTACATCAAAGGTTGGCAGCCATGGGAGGGGTTAGCTGACAAGTTTATGAGCAAAAATTTTAACATGTAACCTATTTCTATAATGAAAAATATGTGTGAGGTGACTTTGTTAAAACACAATATAGGAAACTTAAGCATTTGCTCAAGTTTAAACATTTTTGGGTGCTGTAAATTGTGATGAACATATGGAGCAGATTTAATGTATTGTGTTATAGCAGAAAAAGGGATCAAAGTATATTCTACAGTATAACTCTCCTGATTCCGAAAAGGTAGACAAATTGTTGAACAATGGGAGTTATAATAAAAAATTATTTAAAAATTGGGTATTTGATTTGACAGTGGTCAGATTTCACCTATATTCTCTTCTGTGCAATTTATTTAGGCTGCATGTAAAAACGTCCAGCTGAAAGTAGTGTTTTAAAAGAGAGTGCTACAACCAGACATATTTTCTGATAAGCGGAAAACAGCATTGGACACTTGCACAAGTTCTATTCATGGTATTATAAATAGTGAACCAAAACATGCTTTATGTGGCACTGAGCCCTATGAATACAGGGAAGTTATAATGAATTTAAATCAGCTTTGCCATTAATATGGAAAACAGTACTCAGAGTATAAAGGAAATACACTTACATGTTTGCCATCTATTAAAAACTATAATTGTGATCAGTTATACTTCATGCCAATTCTTTTTAGCTCCAGCAATGTCAAAATACATTCTAAATAATACACACTATAACTGGGAAGAGTCCTTCAGTATGTATAAGTATATGAGCTACAGAGAACTTTAGAATTTTTCATATGATAACTGATGTATGGATTTCTAAGAAACCTGCAATGTATTTGGTACAAAGTCTCTTCAACAGAGATCTTGTCAGGATGAGAGTAAATTTTTCACTCATATTTGTTGGTGTTGCCATCATATAACCATGCTTTCAATGAATTTTCAGACTTGGTTTTGAAAATAGAGAATAAATTCAGACTTGACATATTGAAAGGAATATTGACAGGAATCTTGAACATAATATATATATTTTTTAAATAGGTATCTCTTGAAGTTCTTAAACTGAAACTATTTTTCTAAAATATGTATGAGAAATGTAACCCTATAGAGAATGTAGTTAAGCAGGAGAAACTTAAATCCAAAACAGTTAAGATTAACAAAGCTTTACCTCCATTATAATGAAAAAAACACCTGGAAGAAATTTTTTTCTTGTTAACACAGTAATTATTGATATATTTGTAATGATAATCAAGGCTTTACATTGTTGAAATTCTAAACCTTCCTTTTTGAGGATAAATTTCTAAGTGGTTAGACATGTTGCTTAATATGAACCAAATGGGAAAAATGCCCTTCAGAGTGCTGCAAGTGAGAAGGCACAGTTACTGTCTCTTACACACGATCAGGATGGACTCTAGTGCCCCAGCACACACATCCCTTTATATTTCCCCTTCACCTTGTAGTTAAAAATTCCATCCTGGATCACCTTATTTCCCCTAAAGTTTCATTCTTTTAAATCAAAATCCTTTGTCTCTCTCTCCTTTTGTACCTTCCACTTGTTTCCATGGTTACTCCACTTTCCACTCTTTACACTATCTATCTCTTCCTCTGTTTCCCCTCTGTCTTTCTTTCTTTTCTTATCTCTCTCAATTTGCTTTCATCTCTGCTTCCCTTCCTTTTGCTTTATCCCACACCCTACTTATTCCAGCTTTTATCTGTTCACTTTCATCTGTCTTTCACCTTACCCTCCTTTCAAGCTTACCATTCTATCATTTGTTTTTAGCAAACTTTTTAAAACGTACTGAACTTTAAAATTCATATTTTTTAAAATAATCTCCAATTTTAATCTCTAATTCAGTCTCTACAGCCATGAAGACTTCAATTTCATACACCAGTACAGTAATGGACTCCTTCCACACAGAGCTAGGGCCGCAGGTTAATCGTTTCCTCTGCTGAAATTAGAAAGGCAATGCTATCACAGTCTGGAAAGTTGGCAATGCACAAATGAGCAACTGGAAGTGATTTAGATCTTTCCCATGTTAACTATTCCCATTTGGGCACACAGAGAGACCAACAAGACACAAGCCCTACATGACAGCACATATGACTGTTTGCCATCAAGCAGCAGTAAACAAAAGCTTCTCTTCAAATGTTTCCCTGGAGCACAAAGAGATTTCACACAGCTGTGACATGGCCTGCTGCCCTGGCGCTCACCGCCCAAACTACACCTCCATGGTGACACTGCACCTGATACCACTTAGGCACATCCAGAGACTGGAACACAATGCCCCCTTTTCCATGTATCTTTGCAAAGAAACAGTCGTGACAACAAGACACCACTGTGAGCTCAGGGCAGAACTATGTTCCACCTTAGTGAGAGGGGTATATATCACAGTGTCCCCAGAAGAACTCCAAAGTTCAAATGCGTGAGGATTTCGGCAGCCTCTGTGACAAGAATCAGGTTGCTTCTCTTAAATTAATGTACACTATTCAGAAGGAAAATTAAGGCAATTTGAATCCAACTGAACAAATTAATTACTCAGGAAACAAGGGAAAATAAACAGGGGTAAAAAGTTATAGAAGTAAAATAAAGTGGACAAGATGGAAGACAGAGATAGATGAGAAAAGGCTAGAGAACAATTCTCTGACAGCAGGTTAGAACCATTGAGCAAGGTCTGTACCCTGAACTGTTCCAATAGGAAATTAACCAGTTGTAAAAATGGTTAATTATTGTAGTACAGTTGTGAGAAAACATCTGCAAAACCCTTTAGAATTATCACAAATTCTGCATGAATTTCCTTTAAAAAGTAATCTGATCTTCATGTGTCATAATAATCGTACATAAAGTTTTATATAAAAAAACGAAACATTTTATGTTGCATAATATTTATTGAACAAATGGTTTTATCCAATGCAGTTCATTGATGAAAATGGGAACCATTATTATACCAACAACTTGAAAGAGGGTAACTGAAGTCCAGTGTTCAGGTCAATTCAGGTGTGATTTTAATCTGCCTTGTCACATTCAAAAACACACAATTTGGTTACCTGCTTTTCACAGAGTAATACTGTCGAAATGTGATATGGCCCATAAGATTGGAAAGGGTCAACAAAGGGATTTTTGAAGTCTTGAGTCTGACCAGTACAAAAGTATACTTTCAATTTTCAAACAGGTGACAATGAAACCTAGAGTGATAGCTAAGGATCTGCTGGCATGTCTTATACTTGATGGGATCAGTGTCCATGAACATACTGCAAAAAAACACTGATCCCATCTACAGAGGTGTTTATTAGAGGTTACTATGGAGGAAATCACTTCTTCTGAAAAAAAACACCTATGTCTATTTAAACCTTGCTAACGGACCACTTGTGTGTTCCACAGCACTACTGGAACAGATTACTGAGGATGTATGAGACAAAAGTTGAATTTTTTGGAATAGGTACCCAGTGTTATATTTGGAAAAAACAAAACACTGGACTGTCGTTGTTCATTCTTTCAGTTCTGTCTAATCCTTCTTGACCTTAGCACACCAGGTCTGCCTATCATGTGCTACTTCTCTGAGTTCTCTCAAGTTCATGTTCATTAATTTTGTAATATCGTCTATGAATCTCAGCCTCTCCCATTCCTTTCTCCTTTTGCCTTCAATCCTCAATCACTGCATACTAACACCTAAACCTCATCCCCACTATGAGACATGTTGGGGAGAGTATAATGGTGTGGGATTGCCTTTCTGTGTTGGGGCCTGGACAGCTCAGTTATTGAGGGAGCAATGCATCAAGATAGTCTACAACAGAATGTCAGGGCAACTGTTTGTGTCTCTAAAAGAGAAAAGAAAATTGGTTATGTAAATGACAACGAACTAAAACACAGGACAAACTCAACATCAGCGCTGAGAATGCAAGAGTTTCCTCTGGAACGCACAAACTCCCCACCAACTGAGCTAGATCTGAAATCACATCTAATTGCCCAGCCCAGGAGCTTCAATACCATGATGTGCTGCCCCATTATACAGTTAGAGATAATACATTTTGACAATATAATGTACATCTTAGTCACTTTAGGAGTTCCTCATATATACTGTATATACTGTAGTAATATATTATTTACTACATTTTCACAATATAGTGGACACATCTGAATCATTGTTGGAGCTCGTGGTGCATACTGTTGCTATACACTCACTGGCCCTTTTTTTAGGTACACCAGCTTATTAACACAAACAGCCTGCGCCTCCAAACAGTGAATCATGTAGCTGCAGCTCAGATGCATAAAGCATGTATGATCAAAGAGGTCCAGTTACAGTTGACGAACTATTAACGCGCAAGAAATGTGATATAAGTAATGCTAACTGTAGTGGTTGGTGTCAGACATGACACTTCCAGTATCTCAGAAACAGCCACATTTCTGGGATTTTTGTGAGCTACAGTGATTAGTTCTTTAAAAATGGTGTGATAAACAAAAGCATCCACTCAGGGGAACCTCTGCAAAAACTCCTTGTTAATGAGAGAATTCAGAGAAGAATGGCCAGACTCATTAAAGCTAAGAGGAAGGCCTCAAGAGCAAAAATAAAAGCTTGGAACAACAGTGCTGTTCAGAAAGATGTCTGAACCAGATGGGCTTTAGCAGCAGAAGACCATGCCTGGTTCATTTCCTGTAAACTCAAAACATGAAGATGAACTAAGCTGGATGGCAAAGTCAGAAATTAGAGTAACAAGAATGAATTTATGGAGCTATCCTGATAGTACAGACTTGTGGTGGTGACATAATGGTGTGAGGAATGCTTTTGGGGTGTAAGGATCAAATGAACATTGTGTGAATATCCATAGTCCTAATATACCCAATTATTGCTCCTGAGCAGGTGCACCCATTCATGGCTAGTTTCCCCTTTCTCACACTGACAATGCTCCATGTCAGAAAGCTCACAACATATTCAGATAGCTCCACAAACATGCAGTCCCTCTCACTCAAGCCAATAAAGCATCTTTGAGTTTAGGTAGAAAACCTAAGCTACCAAAAGTCGTGTTAAACTGTGTCAAGGTATCAGGCGAACATGGACCAAGAACCCTATGCAATGTGCTCTGCACCTTGTTATTCTTCTGGAGACAAGGGTTAGCTGACTGCTTTTATTTGGTAATCTATGTTGTCATTTATTGCGTTTTGACAATCTGGTGCACATCCTTCTGCACTGCAGAAAGTTCTGTTGTATACTTTAAAGTTTACTTTAGAGTGTTGTATTATACATTTTTATAATACTATGTACATCTCTCATCCTCTACATACTCCTACTATATGCTGTAATTATATATACATATTTATATAAAACATTTTGACGATGAGGTGTAGCTCTCAGACACATCAGAAACCTCATTACATGTTGTAGTTACATTGTTACACAGAGCAGTATGACAGCATTATATTGTAATGTCGGGTGGAATTGTGGCTCCCATCATGCTTTGCTTGTACATAGTTAATTTGTCCAACCATGGTAGGAAGTCCAGGGCTCGGTAACGACCATGAGGTTGCGTGGGAATGCTGCTTATAATGCCGCGCGAGAATAAAGTTCTTGTTCCCACGACTCTGCCTTCCGAGCCCTCCGTGCGTGACAGCGCCGACGCGGATTGTTGCAGTATAAATCTGTCCCACTTCACGACACACACCTCTTGAACCTTGTAGGAGCTACTTCTATATACTTTAGTTTAGACCTGTCGGCAGTCAGGGCTCATTCGTGTTCTCGGTTTGTGCGGCTGTTTCTTCCCACTTTGAACTCCATCTGTCTGCGGAACACAAGCGAACGATTTCGTAAATAATGG
This sequence comes from Arapaima gigas, assembly GCA_900497675.1. Classification (NCBI taxonomy): domain Eukaryota; kingdom Metazoa; phylum Chordata; class Actinopteri; order Osteoglossiformes; family Osteoglossidae; genus Arapaima; species Arapaima gigas. The sequence goes on along the minus strand of UFQX01000183.1, from coordinate 3,396,429 downwards.
AAGAAGCCAGAAGGAAACGGTACAAACAGGTCAGTTTTATTAAGCCTATGTACGCTCGTAGATTACTGCCTAAAAGATTTTGAAGTAGCGGTCACCACACAGACAAGCTATGTAGGTTTTGTTTCTGGAGCTTTTTATGAACGAAGTTCACCTGCAGCCCAGCGGTTACCTGCCGATCCAAATCTGCACAGGTCTTAGATCGCAGCTCCCGGGAAGCCGAGCAGGGACCGCAGCGACGTCACGCGATGAAAAACCGCGATTTACTCCTCCAAATGAACGTGCACAATACACCCCCCCCCCACTTAGTTAACGGCTCATTTATTTTATTTTTACCCGCATTTCCGCAACCTGAAACCCGGGCTGCGTCCTTATTCAACTTCACAAGGGTAACGACCAGCTAACGCCAAATTCTTAATATTGTATTTTTGGAGTTATAAACAGTATTGGCACAGGTTTTTAAACTGTATTATAAGAGTATGCATTTTAATAATTACCAGTCTCTAACAGTTAACCATTTCTTTGGTTACATTTTGCTGATTTTTCTCACTGTCGGCTTACCGTCTCCACCAGAGGGCACCGATTCCCTAGTAATTAAAAGCGCCTCTTAATCTCTCATCTGAGTAAAAAGATTAAAGCGAATTCAGGAATTACCTGAAAACTGAGCCTTTTATGGGTAGGATTCCTATGCACAGCATGCTGATAGTATAGTCATTTACCATGCTAATATTTAACCAGGGCAGGTTTAATGGTTTGGGGGCTCTAGGCAAAGATAGGAATGGGGTCCTCATCAATCTTTATTCTCACCCTTTTCTATACTTATTAGTCTGAACAATCAGGCCTACTTGTAAAAAATGCCTTTCACTCTCCCTGTACTGCTTAATAGAAGAGATTCTGCAAAGGTCCAAGCTTTATCTTGCATGCATACTAATCTGTGAGAAAGTCATTACATTTTCAGTAATTTATGAACCATGAATATAACAGTTCAATTCACTGTAAACTCTTAAACCCATGAATTTACCTGGTTCTTCACTTAGGCCTGGACTGCTACAATTGCAGGTAAATCTCACTGTTGTTTACCACTTTTGCTTTCAGGTCTGAGAATTGAAATAATCTTACAATGTTCTTTTACCCTTCAACAGTGTATTGCTAAAACTGACTGTCCCAGAGCAGGTTTGTAATAACGTCAGATGTTGCAGAAACGCCCCTTCTGTCTCAAGCTTTAAATCAAGACGAAAAACTCACTTCTTTTCCTTGGGATGTCCAACATACACAATTTTGAATCCTGCAATCTCCATCTCTGTTTTTAGTGTACAATTCTGCAGCCTCTTAATGTCATTAGAAGAATGGCCATGCTATAAGGACCCCATGTCATGATGACGATGAACCTGAATTTTGTTCAGCTTTTACTGTGTTACACAGTGCTGTCCTTACCAGCATAACCTTTCCCAGCTGCTACTACTGCCACTATTTTTTATATGTAGAATGGAGAGGTGAGCAGTGGCTGACACTTTGCTCCCCAGATGTTTAATTTTCTACCTTGCCTTTTTTGGTTGGGAGTTTTTCTCTTTTTTTTCCTCTCCTCAATTGCCAGTGGGCTGTACTGAACTTATACCCAGTATATTTGCTCTTATTAAATGTATAATCTCTTACCTATAGCCTTACTTTGTATGTGTTATATCTGTTCTATTGTTTTAATCTGTTGTTCAGTGCTTTCATTTACTGTGTGAGAAGCACTGTATAAAATTTTCACATTGATGGTGACATCACTTTAACAGTTACCTGAGACATCAAGTGTGTTTAGTTTGAATGCAGTATTTATAAAAAATGATATTTAAAGTAGTTGTCAGGATATTAGCAGTATACCTCAAAATAGTATGTAACTGATATGTGTAAACTAGGAGTGAATAATGCAGAACCAGTGTAAAGAGTCAGAAGCTGATGTACAGTTCCTTTTTTAAAAAACACGTATGCCCCCCAAGATCAGTGCTGTGTGTTATTTGCAGCCATAATTAATAGATACACATTATGTAGCATAACATTAAAAAAAGGTATGTTTGTCAATCCAAGTGATATAACTAATATACATTACTGGGGAGCTGATGTCACTGGTGAAACCTTGAAATAAATCCATAACTCTTTAAGTTTAGTCCTTTGCATTTATTGTAGGTGAGAACAGCACCGTTTTACTACCTCGCATCATCACATAAATTAAACAGGTTTCTATTGTTAAACTCGTTTCTGTGAGTATGAAAGTTTATAGCAGGTGTTTAAACCTGACTGTAATGTGCCAGTGTTTTAATTTGTGTGCAGGTAACAAGAGAGGATGTCTGATAATTAAAGTAAAATCCAAACATAGATCACTTGCTTTTACTGTGAATCACAGAATGGATCACAACTTATTGATATTGAGCTCCAATTAAATTGTTATGCTCTAATTAATTGTCCCAGGCTTGACAACCTCACACCTCACAGCTAACAGACAACTTGGCCATTGCAACAAATGTACAAAACAATCATGAGTGATTCCAGCAACTATGCACATGCAGAAAAAATTCAAAATCTTTTCAACATATATACAGGCATCCCTCGATTTACCTGTTTTCACTACAAGCAATTTGAATTTTGATGCCATAAGTCGGTCTATGCATCAATCTGCTCAATACAACTTGCTCCAGCCAAAGAAAACGATAAATTCCGGCATCAGAATTTCATTTGTTTGTGTGTGTGTGCACACGTGCACTTGCTGCTCAGTGATCCCCTGTCTGTTGTGCTGTGCTTCCTGCTACAAGGTGTTTTACAGGGTTTTAGTAATATTTAGAAAAGTTGGTTTTAGGGTTGTTCGATGTGCTGGGAAGCAGCATTATTTTTCCCAAGAGATAACGGAAATAGTTGTCTCGATTTGCACTGTTTTGATATGCACAACCTTTTCAGACACCAATTAGACATGTAAATCGAGGGATCACTGTACTACATTGCTGACTAAATGTGTCCGAAATGCATGCCACTGTGTGGTGAGCTTGCTACCTTTGCCATGTTGTTAGTAGTGTCTGTAACAAGATGTACTAGTAGTCCATTACAGCCCTGATTGATGATCGATTTCTGAAAATAATAGCTGTGACAGCAATTTTGGTTTTGTATTTCAGTATAAGTAAAAATCAATGCATATATGAATGCTCATATCTCTTTTCATGAGGCCCTAGGTGCTTGCCTGCCTCTGCCTAATGGTAAGTCCACTCCTGATCATTAAGATTCATGGTGTGGAGATGAGCAGTGTGTCTCCTGCTGGGAAGCATTAAGACATTACAGCCATCAGTCCACCTGTGTGTCTGTTCATTGCACCATTATACTGTATGGCAGGGCTCCTTGTAGGCATTTTGACCTTATTGGGATGCTTCAGTGGTACACAAGTGGTCATTATTAACTTTCATTACTTAGTTGATTCCTTTTTCCAGGGAGACTCATAATGTTAGGTTTGTACACAGTGAAAGTTACAATAATATACCCACTTATACAGCAGCATAGTACTGTATCAATTCAGAGTAAGTACCTTGCTCTAGGGGGCTGCAGCTGGAGCAGGGATTCAAACATGGATCCTGTGACTGCAAGGTAGCAGCTCTAACCATTATGCTACCTGCAAGTCAAAATTCACAGAAGTAGGATCATCAGTTGGCAGTGAATATAGCATTTTACCCTTGGTCGAAAGAGACTGCTGTATAATGTAATTTATGGGACCCAGTGACTTTACACTTCCGATGATGTGCGCCACCAGCTGTCTATGTTATCCTTTGTCTTTCTGAGGTAAATATGTCACTAAAGTGTACTGTAGCATCAGCAGTGATTTCAGCCTGTAGCCTCCAGTACGTAAGACAATGCCAATACACCCAATACACTTCCTTCTGCTGCCCCTGACTTCCCTGACAAGAAGTATTATGAGTTGATGGTATTTGGGAAGGTTTACACATGACTACGTAATGCTTTGAAACAAGAGGCGAGTGCAGCACCAGCTTTAGGCTGTTGGTGTCGACAAAGGAAGACCACGACTTTCCCGTCTGCCTGGTGTTATGGCTGTCAGACGTTCGATAGAGCTGTACTCATTTACAGCTGCAAATAGGTATTTTACTCAATTAGGGGTACCAGAGTAGGTTGGACTTTTTCAGAGGGGAGGAAATATTCATTTGGTGACAGTAAATCAATAATCCTATCTTGCTTTATTAATATGTTTAAAACACAAGAGGGCAGTGTTTTACAAAGAAAGCAATGTTGCAGCAAATCGATCCAGGCAGAGGGCATGGAAGTCACGTGATGTCGGCTTGATATATCAGGACATGATATAATCTGCCGACTTTAAGTTTCTATTGATTTATCTTTTGTGTTGTCTTTCTAAAGTCTATAACATTTTATGGTATATAGACTTTTATATTAGGAATGAAATGAATGTAACTGTCCTGCAATAGACTGCTGTCCCGCCCAGATCGTGGAGTTTGCATGTGTGGGTTTCCTCCAGGTGCTCCAGATTACTCCCACAGCCATATATATATATATATATATATATATATATATATTTCTCCCTGTGGGTGGTATCTTTCCTTTACCTTTAGGTTAGGGGAATGGCACAGTATTTTTGCTGTTCCTTGGATTGTGCTCTTCCTGACCACTGTTGTCATACCTGGCATTTGATGGAGCCACTCTTCCAGATTAGGGGTTCGCAGCCCCAAGTGTTCCTGTCACCAATTGGACTACCTTCATTTTCATCTTCCACATTCTCTCGAACTTTTCTTTCAAAATTATACATTAATTATATGGTTCTCATATTCCTTCTTCCTGATGTTTCTGCTACTCTGAACTTGCACATCCATCACCACTGCTGTTTTCTACTCCGTGTCTGTTACAACTATATCTAGTTTGTTAACCAGGACCAGTTTATCTGCTGGGATGAGGCAGTCCTACAGGATCTTGGCTCTTATGTCGTAGGTAGTCAGCTTATTGGCCAGTATTTGGATGATGCTTGATCCTTGTATTGGTCTTTCATGAGCAGTAGATTTCTCCCTTGGGTTAGATAGTCTGGGTGGAGGCCTGCATCGACAGCTGGTTCATTTGTGGCTGCTACATGGGCATATAGAACTCTTAGCTGCTTTAGCCAGTAGGTATTGATCATGTCACACCCTGATGCTGCCTACTTCATGCTTGTGACTCATTTTTGGATGTGTGCTGTTGTGATGCTGAGATTGTGGTACTATTTTCAGGTCTCTTAACATGTCAGGTCCACTGGTGATGATGATTCCTTCTCCTCTATGCTCCTCCAGTATTGATTTTTGGGCAATATTTTATTACACTGCAGCTAAGGACACTTTAGATGGTTCTTTGGAGAAGAGGGCATTTATTCTTTTTTGCCGCTGCAGTCTTGTTTTCAGTACAGTTAACCATTGTTCAGCAGACTCGAGGGTCTCACTTATGGATACATTATTGTGTTTATTCAGTCCATTGTAACCTTCTGTTGTTCAGTCAACCTGTTCACTTCCTTCTGGATTGTCTTGCTCATGATTAGTCTTAGTTTCCAGGGAGGATGTCCATGACAGTTGGCATTTTGTAGCAAAGGTATTACTGCTGCAGCATATATTTGTTTGAAAGTTTCAGATATGGTGTTTGGAAGTGTAGATAATGCTGCATTCACATCTGCTAGCAGCTTGCTACAGAGTCAAAGAAGCCTAGTGCAGTGGCTGACAGTAGTTAGCTCAGCTATGATCTTTTCATATGTCAGCAGCTGAGCCATGAAAGATGTTTTGTACATACTCTGGCACATTCCTTTACGGGATATTCACTGGATTCTATTTGTATGGGTTTTATTTGTAGCTGTGTTGAATTTGAGCCTTGGCATCTTGCACTGTATGCCATCAATTTCTAGCTTTGGAAAGAGGCCTCTTTTGACAATGTTCAGGCACTGGGTGACTAGTTTTTTTCTGTGAGTGTGGATGACAGTCTTTTCTTTATTTATGGTTCCTTCATGCCTTCAGTCTCTCATTATGTTTGCTGTTGTACTAGCATTCCATCAAGTCCATTTTGATTCCGATCCTGTATATGTAGGGTTGGTTCCAGTAGCCAACTTGTCATCAAATTCAGTATTCAGTATAGACCTTGTTAATCTGGATACTGTCCAAGCTGGCATCACTTTCTTTGTTTTGGCCAGCCTCATATGTGGAGGTAGGCTGGTGTAGCATTAGGTGTCTTGCTTAAGAAATCATAACTGAATAGGACTGGTTGTCTTGGATTAGGAACTGAACCTCAGTGGTAGGAAGTGGAGCTACCAGCTGTGCTATTCACCTGAATATTGGTTCACTGCATCTACATATAAAGCTATGTTAAAGTTTTAACAAATTAATTTTGCAGTAGGCTTTATATTTACATCTATATACGTAATTAGAAAAACAAAATTTTTGTATTCAGATTGCGTTTGTCTAATAGTCAGTAATATGAGAACAGCTTTTGTGCTAAAGTGGAAAAAAATCACAGTTTAGGACAAATTCATATAAGACCTGAAAATCCTTATTTAATACAACCATATCAGTCCTTTTTTAATACAACCATAGGGCCTGTTGTTATAAGTAGATTTATTGTTTAAATGATTGCGATAAACTGGTTCATCAAATAAGAAGAGGGACAGTATACATCATAACAGCGCTGGCTGTATGGACTTACAGTCTAGATGTCTGAAACTGTTATTTTGCTCATTAATAATGTGAAACCTAGCAGCCTGTTTTGTAAACGGATAATCAGAAACATGAAAGACTTTAAACCTACTATTAAAATTAATGACTTCTCGTTGATGTCTTGATGAGAAATTTTAGGGGAAACAATAATTATGTGACATCTCCGTTGCACTCTAAGGTAAATTCTGTAAAATAATGGAACTAGTGTTCAATACCGCAACTTCCTTCCTTGCATTAAACCTTTCTGTTCGGTTTTGTTTAAATAGTGGCAGATGTTACAAAGGGCCCCTGTGGCTGATAATGAGCCGCATACTGTCAGTACTGTTGACAAGACTGGCTACTGCAAAGGTTATCTGCAGCTGTGAGTAGTTATTACTTCCGCCGTTTTGTGACCCTTTCTGCGACCCATGCAGACCAAGCTGCTGACACTGCACATAGTTTGTAGAGAGCTTTTAGGACTATAAAAGAAAAGGCAACATCGTATAGTCACTCTAAGACACAACTTGAGGTACGATAAGTTGTCCACAAACTTGTGTGTGGACCCTGCATGTGTTACAAATCGCAACCCAAATGAGGTTTTGTCTCCGTTTCCTTCATGGGCCGCACATGTGTATCTCCATATTTGAGTTAATGATGGGGTCGGCATGAAACACAGGTAGGGCCTTGTGGGCAGACACTAGGGTGTGCGTGGGCTGTATGTGGCTTACTTTACAGCCAAAACTCTAGAATTGTTTTTCATGTGAGATCTAGTGTAAACCCAGATTTTCTACATTTGGCCGGCCTCAGATGGGTTGCCAATTTTTAACCCTTACGGAGCACACATGCACATTTCAGCTGAGTTGCCCAAATGTTACGTATCTAATGCTAGCTTGATCAGTAAGAACACTGCTTTCAGAAGAAGTGCTCTGTCTATATGACATTAACTACCGTGCCTCTACTGGAAAGAACCCTTTGCCATTTCACTTCTAGAGTAGATTCAGGGTCTTATGACAGCAATGGAATTTTGTCACAACAGATTTCCTGTTTCTTAATGTCTGTAATTATTTTAATGTTACCCAAATGTATAAGCATTGGCACCTTGGTCGTGAACCCAGTGCATTATGTTTCTCTGAGGCCTTGGACTGCGAATGCCCTCATTCACTGAATACTGCTGCAGGCAAGTGTAGTGCGTAGGTGTAGGTTTGCACGATGTTTACTTCATCATATTCATACAATAACTGCAAACTGTTCTATTGGCTCTACCATTCTTGTAAGTTGCTCCTAACATTGTTAAAATGATTTGTCCAAACATCTGAACATCCTTAGTTTTATTGGTTATTTCCTTCCTCTGTCATGTATTCAGAATATCCAGAACAGGAGGTTGTATGCTGTAATTATGAATACACTGTACTGAAGCTTAAGTAAATGAAATTTACAATTGTGACTCAAACCATATTAAAATCAGTTATTGATATATAACCCCATCAAAGTAATTTAAATATATACATGAAGATCCCTTCATACATGAGTCATTGTATTGTGCAAGGGAGTGTCTTAACAAATGGTTTGCTGGAAGAGTCCAGACTGTAAGTGGCTGATGACATGTCCTAACCGCACACGGGTCTCCAGTTAGCCAAGGTCAAACCACACCCTGCCTGCTGCAGAGTTTAGTTTTCAGTGCTCTTGGAGTGTGCCAGTCCTGACTTGCTTAGTATATAATTCACAGTGTGATTATGAGTTATGTGCAGGGTCTAGGAGTGACTATGTTTGGAAAACAAAAGTTTCTGGAAGTGTGTGGACTCAGATGCTTTTGCTTAAGTTGGTGCTGAATGCAGAATCTTGGATTCTGCTACCTGTCAGCCTGTTATTAACTGGCTGACACCCCGACTGGTTCAGATCTTGCTTTTGAAGGTCCAGATTGGCAATATGGCTTTTTGGTCTTGTGGCTTTGGTTCGCTTTCTGATCCCTCACCTCTCTCACATATCAGGGTATATGAAGCATGCCTGTGGAACAAGCTGGAATTGATGTGTATTCATTCCTGCACCTAATAATTAAAATGCCTTGGGATTCCAAGCCTGGAGTAGGTCTGAACGAACAACTTTGCCAGGCACCCTGTGATCACTGACTGTAAATTTTCATTGCATTTAATCTACGTAAACACTTGACGGGGATCTGGAAACCACTTTCAGGTAATCATTCTGGGTGTATAGCATTTAAGGGCACTACATGAAATAAAACACACTGTCCTGAGTTTATGTACTATTATCATCAAGCATTTTAACTGGTGTAATTATTTTTTGTTCTGCAATTTGAAATTTAAAGTATTGTGTTTTCTTGACTTTATGTCAGGTTGGCTTTCAGGACGAGAGCATGTCTCCTGTTCATTTATAGAATCTGGAAGACGCTGCTCTGCTTGTGGTTTGCACAACAGGGGCTGATTAAAACCCTGCCAAGCTTCACATGCTCAGCAAGCCTGCCAAGAAAGCAGGAGGAAAAAACCACATGGCTGAGAAATGATACTGTTTCCAGAGTCAGACTCATTTGCACTTTTTTCAAAGGGAAGGCCATCACAAGTCGTCTACATCCACAATTGCATCCACCAAGGAGGAAGAATCTTGAATGTAATTGGCATAGATGGATGAGGACCGTGGCACCGTCTAACATCAGAACAAACACCCTGGGGTTCTTATGAAGAAGGTACATGGGACATCTGACATGTGGGCTGGCAGTTTTATTCAGCGTACTTACACTGAACCTGGGAAGTCAGTTTGGTGAGGGTATTTGGTGGAAATGTACACAAGGATATTGACACATCTACATTGAAATAGTACCATTTTTTTGGTGTGAGGGAACGGCACAACTACTAGTTGTGAATAGTTTAAGGACTACTTTTTTAATCTGAAGATTTCTAGTTTAATATGAGGGGTTTGTGATAATACTATATACTTAGCCTGAAATGCTTACAGGTGACAGAGAAATTTTTAAAAAACTGTTCCATTGTCCAGAAGTTTGAACCACATCCATATACCTTGTTTAAAAATAAACACATGTATATTTAGATCTACTAAGCCCACAAACTATTGATCCAACCTTGAAAATCAAATCTGTCCCTCCCTTCACCCACCTATCCTTCCACCCATCCATCTGTCTGTTTGTTATCTTTATCCTAAACTGCTTGTTAGGGTCAATGGCAGGGATCAGAACCACTGGATGTAAGCCTAGGAGAATGCACACTGGACAGGTTTTTGAGATAAATTATGGCTCCAAATGGATCAGATTTTTAGCCAGTATAATGTAAACAAAAATAGCAAAATGGGTTAACTTTAAAATTTTAATTAAAAGTTTTTTTTTTGGCTTTTAAAAAAAAATCTAAGTCAAAAATATAAATATATATGCTTTGGTTAAAAAAAATTACATTGTATTTCAGTCAAGCTTTGTAGAAGAGTTGCAATTTCAAATATATAATTTATTTGATCTCAGTTGAAAGGAAAATCATAATTGGTTTTTTTTTAACACAGACTATCCACTGGAAATGGTATTAACTCTTACATGAGAGATGTAACTTTCATACAACTGTATTTCTCATTCTTCATGTAGATCTGCATGTCTGCTTTTCAACAAAAGGACCATCTGTACAATTAATTTATTTTGCTTATAATGTTTTCACAACATATTACAGTTAACTTGTCAATCATAATCACACAAAACTATGCTGCAAAACTTGGCTATAAAACTATGTAAACAGTTGGACTGAATTTTTATATTGTAAACTGATACAAAACAGTATTTAATAAATATAAAAGGCAACAACATTTTGATAAAGAGTAAAGAATGTGTATGTCACACCTTTGGAAAAACAACTGAGATATTTACTTTTTTCCAGGCCACTTCATGCAGGAAAGCTTGGAAAAGCTTAATGCAAAGTTCCTTGAGTTTAAAAAGGACATTTTCCGTTTTAAGCCTGCTGCAGAAGTTTTAATTCTATTTATATGCCGACAGTGATTCGGAAGCATTGACAAGCCAAAACCCTAGGCTATCTGGCTGTATTTCTCCCAGAGAACTTCCTGCATCATGTTTTATTCATATATCCCCACACATTTCCTGGTCCTGGATAGTTTTGTTCAGGGCTAGTATGGCCTTTTTGACTTTCAATATCCCACATTTTAGCAAACAGGCACTGCATATTTCTGAACAAAAAGAAAACACAATTCCTGTCCAATTTCTTTAACAGTAGTAAGAGTTAATACTACAAAATGATTTACTGACAATTGTAACTCTTGTTTTTTAGTAGTTGTTTAGGTGTTAATTGTTAAAAGGAACCCATTCAATTTTTCCAGTGCAAATATTGGGAATTGGTTGAATTGCATTTCAGTCTAATTAAAAGGCTGTATTTAACATTTGAAGTAAAAACACCATATGCACAATTTATAAGATTTGTAATTTTGCTGTGTCTATTTTATGAACAGCCAAGAAAGGCTTCAGTTGTTTAAACACTGATGGTCTGACTCAAATTAATGAAAAAACTGGCGCTAAGGATGATGCTGTGAGTTTGTGTGGGACCAATAGGCCATATTTTTCTGTTTCTTGCTTCTTTTGAATGTTAGCTTATAGAATTTCTGTCTCTTCTACAATCCCTGGAAGGTGCCTCACTCAGATGCAAGGTGCAGACAGGTTTTCAGTAGAAGGCACTTGGTTTTATTTCTGCTCATGGGAGGAAAGGAAGTTACGTCTCGTTCACACTGTGGCCTTCTCAATGACTCTCGGGGGGCTATACACACAGCTCAGAAAGCAGACTTGGAGCCATCTAGCCGGAAAACACAAATCAATCAAATGGAACAGTACAGCGCTGGCTGCTTTCCCCCTTTCTGTGAATGGAAATCTCTAGCTGGCAACTTGGTGTTTTTTTTAAGCAGTTTTGTTTGTAAGCACTAGCTGTAGCAGGAGAATTGTTTTTAACAAGGAATGGTCTAGAAAGATCTGTGGACATGGAAACAAAGCTCATAATTAGAGAGAATTAATTGAACAACGGGTACTTCCTAAGGGGGGGTCCTTCTCGTAATACAGCACTTTAGTTTTCTGACAAGGTGGTTGTAGTAAAAAATTGCTGAGAAAGGGTCCTTAGGTAATGTTTTCAGAAAACTGAGAAACTCTGAGCATGTAGAGCATGTGGATTACGTCTTGCAAGGACTTTTGGCTAACATGTTCCAGAAGGATTGCTGAGGATGTTTGCATTAACCATATTACTTCAGGTGCAGTTTGAGCACCCTGGATCTGGTGCCTTCACAGGGACTACTTTGTTTATAGCACATATAAAAAACACTGCTGATTGTGCTTCTAATTTACAATCTTGCAACATTAATAGACATATGCTATAACTTACAAAGTTGAACATAAAAACCTCGATGGATAATTCCTTCTCAAATTATAGTTCGTAACTGTTTACATATACTCAATAATGTAAAACTATTGATTTACTGCCAGTTTCCTATTCTAAAATGTCAAATTTTTAAGCTTGAACTTTCTTGAGAATTTTTGTAATGTATGCAGATGATGCAATTTACATAAATTAGTTTCTTGCGTTTGACAAGCTCTGAATTTGTTTTCACAGTAAAAGCAAGGTGCTCTGACCCCAGAACTTAATGACGTTAAGTGCCAGTAATTGTCTGTGTATCCTCTTGCATATTAACAGTTTTATATATTAATTCCAAATCTAGTAGGAAATGCAACAGAATACGGAAAAAGATGTTTAGCTAGTATAGTTTTGATAGATCAAGTTCTGAAGGGCTTTTTGAAAGCCTGAGTTGTGCAATTTAAAAAAGTTCTTCGAATCAGTGAACTTGTCCCAGTGTGCTGAAGCCCTAGATCGGGGTGGTGTCTAAATAAACTGCCATATTGACATGACTAATATCTACTGGCGTCATCACATATGTAATGTTAAGTACCACTGGCCATCTGAGCACCTCTCTGATGTCCTAGTGATATTGTAGCCTGCAGCCTATGGCTTGCAGATGTGCTGCGGCTGCTTCTCCAACACATGGGGATTTACTATAACGAAGATTCCCACTGAAACAGAGGGAAAGCTGTGCACACACATTCAGATTTCATCATCACTGATGATATTTCCTCTTATTTTTCAGCTTACCTATGACAGAAACATTTGAGTATAACAAAAAATGGACAGTTCAGGGCTAACAAAAGGTCTTTGCTTATTTAGAGCATAATTATTCTAGTTAACTGTTCTTATTTCTTATTTGTTATTTAAGTAAACCATTTAAAAAAACAATGATTTCAGTTTAAAAACCGTTCATAGATGACTTTTGTGTAGTAATTGTAAAAGTAAAAAGTTTATCTGTGTCTGTTCTGTGAAGTGTGAAGAGCCAACTCATCAACAGCAATGTTGTGGTAAATACAACTGGTGAGGTGCTGAAGTAGGTATGATCATTGCACCATAGAGAACATACCAAAGGAGAGAGTGTGCTGATGTGCTGAGGTAGGTACCATTGTGCTGTCTATATCGTGCTGGAGAAGGTACCGGTGTGAAGCCTACATGGTGTTGGAGAAGGTACCAGTGGGGGGGGGTTAATGTAGCGCTATAGCTGGTATCAATCTGGAATCTATTTGGTGTTACAGGAGGTACCAGTATGGGGTCTATGTAATGATAAAGCAGGTACCTTTGGGGTCAGTGTTTGGTTTTAACAGGATTCAGTGCCAGTTCAGTGTAGTGTTGGATTAGGTACCTTTGCCATACCAGTGTAGGCTCAGTATGGGAAAGTCTACTTTTCTAGATGGTAAAGGTGTTTGTTTTTGCCTCCAAACACAACCTTTACACTTGCCTTTCTGGCTCACAAAAGCACTTTTGTTTTGTTGAGCATTGCGTCTTACTTTTTTGTGTGGGCTGAATTCTAGCCAGATCAAGTCGTCCTCAGAGGTTCTTGTTTTAAAGGTCATTCAAGTACTACAACTCATTTTAACAATAAAATCCATGCAGTTGCTGGCTGGCCACCATGAGTGAACTGTTTGTGCAGTGGGATGGAAGATAGATGGAGAGACAAATCCTTGTATAAATTTGCTACATAAGGTTTATTAAGCACGTCACATTCAACTGTGGTAATTCAAAAGTAGTGAGAGGACAATTAAAGCTTTTGTAGGTAGCTGTTAGTTGCCAAGGTCTTATGTTATTCATCATATTGCCACTGTTGATTTCTCTTGGTAAGATTACTCTGTGATTATTTTGAATTTTAATCAGCATTTTCTCTACTATGGATTATTTGCACATGAAAATACAAAGATACATTGCTTTCTACCCATATTTATAAAATAGATAAATCTCCCATGATACAGTTTTTTTTTCTAATTTATGCTGTTAGTAATTACAAATTACAAATTGCTCTGATTTAATTATTCAAGCTATGTTTGTAGCAGGTTTGTAGCAATTCTCTGACCTCCTCAAGCACAATGTCTTTCACATGCATGTTCATGAAAGACCAGTAACATATGGAGATTCCAAAACAGTTTTTTGTTATTTATTTTCCAAAAGGGGAGTAGGTGTAGTCACAACCTGTTGGAACCTGTTGGTCCCATCAGTTTTCATACATCTACATCAGTCAGCCACAGTCTGCTCAGATGGGCAAATGGCTTTCAGTCATGCATTTGTACAGTCATTTTAAAATAAGAAGTATTCTAAATCGCATACAGAAGAGTCCTTCTGCATTACAGCTTAGTAGTTACAAATTAACAATATTATTTCTTCATAACTTCACTAATTTTCTTTTGGTTTACCATACGTTTTTACACATGAAATCTTTTTGTTCTACAGATGAAGTCTGTTGATGTAGAAAGAACTTCTGAATAGAGGTAATGACACAATATCTACCACAAAAGATATTTTTCAATCCAAAGGCTTTCTTTCTAAGAGGTATAAGAGCCCAGGTGAATTAAGCCAATATGAAGTTAAAGATTAAATCAGTGGAACAAATACAAATTTGTGTGTGTGTGTGTGTGTGTGTGTATGAAAAATGTTGTATATACAGTCCATGGTGGGATATTTATGTTTCAGTCACAGATTTGCTGTATATGTTCACTTGGGAACCATGAAATTATGATTTAATTGTCCAGTACTTTAATATTATCGATTTTGATTCAACACTGTGTGGACTGATAATCACACATGGGTTACTTTATCTCCAAGAAGAGACTTATAAATACAGGATTGACTGATCCTACCAGCAGACTTTACTGAACTACAGAATTGTGGAATAACATCACCCAAAGTTACTGGCTGTTCTTACCGAAACTTATGGACCATCATAGTTCATAATTTACATTTAATTTAAAAACTGAATTTAACCCAGAATTCCACTTGTTAAGCTAATACTGTCCAATTGGTTTTGACAATTTTGGCTATTTTTAAGCACCCGAATATGAAATAGGCTATGTCAAGTTAATCTGTAAGGGGTTAAAAATTTGAACTTTAGTTGCATGAACTACTTACAATTTCTCCACAGACATGAGTTGACAGGGAAGTTCATTTTCTATGGAGGAAAATAATGGATAATTATTACTGAAAAAGAAAAAGAAATAGTTATGTGAAAAGAATGGCTCTGTGAAATGTCTTCCTGAGTTCTATCAATTTGTCATTTTTATGTTTCTTTGGGACCGAATGGACACGTCTGCTTTTTAAAAAAATTTGCATTAGTTTCTTTGACAAGCAGTCTTTTTATAATTTGTGAAAACAAAAGTTAATCAATCATCATCTAATCAGTAGGTGCAATAAAGTAAGAATTATAGAACATAAAATCAAACAATATTTTTAATTTGGGAAATGTGTCCAGTTCTGTGAAGCTTTAGAGAGGAATAAACGACTGGTAGAGCATCCAGGTTACTAATGAAGTGGGGGTAAAGGACACTTTCCCTCAGGACTGAGTGGAAACTCATCTTTTGAAAACTATTTTCAGACACAGTTTTAAACTCTTTCTTCACAATCTACAGCACATTACACCTTATTAAAGGTAGGAACCACAATGTGCCCTCAGCCCTCCCATCTGTTTTCTTCATTTTTTCATCAATTCAAAAATTAGAACGTCTCAAGTCATTTGCCCACTTAACTTGAATATTCTGGTATAAATTAGATAGAGAATATCACCCCTTGGTAACTTCACATTAATTGTGTGAGAAAGCCTTGAAAGACAGAAGCTGGTACCTTGCTAGTATAAGTTATTTCCACTAATAATACATCTTTAAATTTCTCAAAATTTTCCACTTGGTAAAAGAGTATTTTTGTGACCAAAAATTGATTATCAATTGTCGGGCATATGATGCCAGTAAAAGCAGATATTTGGTGTGACAGTTTTTGCCATTTGTCTTCATGCCAGTGACACTTTGTCTTGGCACCTTTCAATGTTGTCACATGGGACTCACTAAGTGGGAGGGACGCCATTAATGGCAGTGACACAGCCCACTGCAATATCGACATTACACCTCCTCTGAGTCAGTGTACATGGAGCTGCCATAAAAATATTGCCACTCTTGTCACTTGCAGACACTAAATAAAGTCCCATACCTGTCCAGTGTTACTTGCCATTTAATCTTGAAGAGGCATAAAGGACACAATAAGTGGACTTAACACAGCATAACTGTTCTTGCTAAATTTTAGATGAGGACTACTAGTTCACAGACAACTGTATTTGTGATCACTGGGTGGGAGAACGTTTGCGACAGACAAGCAGAGTAATTATGTTTTACTGACCTAAACAGAACAACAGTAGTCTCTAAAGCAGAACCTCATAATTCATCTTATGTTACTTAGGTTTATCAGTTAACTTGTTCTGATGAATCACACTGATGCTGCTTTTCCAGGATGGAACAGCTAACTGACATTGTATCTCTAATGGCAGGAAATTGCCTTGAGGCATTCAGCTGTGACACAGCTGTCAGGGGCCTGTCATTCCTTAGAGTGACAGCCACTTCTTACCATTTAATGCCCTGTTTCCAAAGTGCCGTGGCGATCCCACTGTCCAAATACAATTTAAGCCATTTGACATGCGGTAAAAGTTGGGTTGTTTAGGTTTATTGGAGATGTATAGATGTATTTTCAAAAATGCACAGTATGAGATTTACAGTAAAATGTTGAACTCTCAGCACGTGTGATCACTGGAGATATAAAAAGCTGTAATATTTATCTCCTCTTGGCAGCCTCTCTGACCCTGGTCAACAAAAACGTATTTGTGGACTCCATGAATCCTGCCAGTCTTCAAGTTCAATGAGAGGTCTTCACCATGAAGGCATACAGTCATTACAGAGCTCAGTATGCCACAGTCATTCAATGGGCAGTCAGAGCTGGGGGCAGTACAGGTCAGAGCAATTACAAAGAATTTAGTCCAAGTATGATACTAAGGGAAATTAGCAGCATGAGTCTAGTGTATACCAAGAACCTTTGAGTACAATTTTCTTCATTATCTGCACTTAGCATGACCCTCAGTTTGATTCAAGTAGTAACACAAAACAAAGCATCTGATAAACAACTAACTTCTGCAGAATGATCAACGAAACCCTTGTGATGTTGGGATATAAGGCAATAAATGCACAAAGAGAACCTGAGAAAAGTAAAGTATATTTTTACCAGAACTTATATACATAGAAGTTCCTCATTTTCTGAAAATTTAACAACATATGTGCATACTTATCCACACGTTTGTTAAAAAAAGTTCTTTCTGCTCTGTACTCAGGTAGAGAGATGTGCTGTACTCGAAGCAGCCCAGCGTTAGAAACACATTGCATCAACAAGTGCACCTTGGCAGGGCTGGATGTGTTTGGACAGAGACCTGTTTACATTTTCTGGGAGGTTTTCTGCACAGGGACGGGAATGTGAAAGCTGGGTTGCGCGCAGGCTGTCAGCAGGTGCAGTGTTCCGTTGAAAAGAGTGATTTGGAAAAGATATGAATTTGGAATGGAGCCTTGGAATCGTTCAGGCACACTTCAAGCTATATAGGCATTGGAACCATCAGAAAAAACTTGCGTCAGCTGCATTTTTGTACAGCAGCTGCAACACTCACAACTGGACACGTTCACTTCGGATTGTTGTCTGAATGAGATTATTAAAGCAGATCTTTTAATTTCATATGAAACACGCACAGTTGTAGAGAAGACCATCAGAAACAGCTAGTATGTCCTCACACTGTGTTCTATGGGATGTTTCATTCACACAGCAAAAATGAAGCACTTTAAAACTAGGTTGAAGTGATATGACTGAAGTATAAACCAGTTAGTTTCCTATAATAACTCTTGCTCTTATGATGTCCAAAACACTAATCTACACAGGAATATTTCCATGTTGTAATGTAATAGTGAATAAATGCCCCTTCAGTCACCCTGGGGTTAACAACAGGGCAGCACTCACATGCCCTATTTGTTATGCATGGCCTTCCATCCCCTTGCCTCTGCTTATTGTGGGCAGTGACAAGACACTGCATTTATGTGCATGTGTAATCCTTTGCTCTCCTTTTGATACTCCCACTTCTTTGGCTCCAGACATAAGGAGTAAGTTTATCACTCTTTCACATGTTTTTGGGAGGAGTAAATCAGCACGAGAATTACAAAAATGTTTTCTGGAATGATCCCAGCGATTACGAATTATGTTTTTAATTTCAACTGCATGTGTGTTGCGCAACATGAAATCCGTACAGAAGATGAAGACCATATTCCACAGTAATGGTGGATTCCAGCAAAAGCTGTGTTGACTGTTGAATGCTGCATTCAGCTGGTTTAAAACTTCTAATTGCTGAGATCAAGTGTTACGCAAAGTACTACCTATGAGGAGAGGTTTGGATTTCAGTGGGGAGGGTTTAATGTTGTTTCAAAAAGATGTAAAAGTGCAAGGGTACTTTTGCATCTTTTTGAAGCATTTTGTTTTGCAAGCAAAATGCTTCTCCCAGATGCTAAACTATATATCCAAGGAGCTAACATATTATATTAATGTTTACAACAGTATTTGCATTTGATTGCACAGTTTTTATCTTACTTTTCAGTTTTAGTCTTTTCTCTACTGCAGACTTTGCCTCTAGTGGTTCACAGTACTAGAATAGATCACAGTACTAATAAAGTGTAATTCTGTAAATTTCAGCATCTTTAGTTTAGTTGCATGTGAGATTGCATGTTTCTGTGTTTGAAGTGTAAAGTGGTCCAGTGTGTAAGTGCATAAACTCATGTCAGCCTCATGTTACTTTGTGGTGCAGTAAAAGTTATACAGCTGCTTCATTATAATTATGTATTTAGTCACAGCTATAGTACCATGTGAGTAATATGTCACATTCACAAGATCAAGGTTTTATTGATCAAAGTTTAATCAAGACTGTTTTCGCACTCTGTACTGTGTAAAATATAAATAAAATTATAAAAATATGTAGCTATGTAATTTAATTACTATTATGATTCCAAACACTTTATTTTATGGAAGAGACTCTAAGTGCAGTGTAAATTCAGGCTCTTGAATGGTTGAGACTGAATTATATGGTTATGTAGCAGATGATAACAGAAGTTACAGGCCTGCCACATGTCATCTACTCATAATTATCACATGATAACTTTCAGAATAAAATAAACTGACAATGTTAAAACATGGTGGAGTAATTACTATGCCTGTGGTGGCAGAGTATCATAAAGATGTTGACATACAATGAAAATAGTCTCACAGCAGAGATCCCTTTGGGAACCTTTCAGCCAGCTGTTTTTCACATCTCTCAGAAATCTCTGGTGTTAGTCTTTTTTTCATACCCAGAACAATTCTACATGAATCTTGAGAATTTCTTGTCAACCCAAATATCTTGGGAAATGCTATTAATACCAATGTGTGAGAAATACACTTGTGGGTGTTGATCATCAAGCTTGGGAAAGTGTTTTTTTTTTTTGTTTTTTGTTTTTTGTTATGTTATCACATTTTTTACTTTCAAAAAGGGAAGGGAATTTTAATAGTAAGTATAACACATTTAATTTACTAATGTGAACTAAACACAAAAAAATTGAGTGGAGTTCCTCAAACATGGTTAACTGTATATAAAATGTCTAATTCTTCTTCGTATGCAGCAGTGTCAGATTCTAAATCAGCTGTGGATTGCGTGACAGTCATGTCTTTAAAAATAAAGTTTTACAGTTTTAAGACATTTCCCTCTTTTAAAACATTTATCTCTGGAAACCTTTTCAGAGGACTGCGTTAATGTATAATATAAACTCAGATAAACCTCTTACAGCCCTGTTCTGGAGCTCCTCCTTGACTTTCAACAAAACTTTTCTAAAGCACAGTGTCCATCTCTGTTAGGCCAATGTTATTGTAGTGAAACCCCTCGTAAAAGAGTCTAATTAACTCTCCCTCCTTCTGTACCCTAAAAAAGAACTACAGCATGAGCTCATTAAAACAAGAAAAATAGAAGTGGCCTGCTTACGTCACATATGTCGCTGAACATTTTCTTTTGTAATACAACAACACGTACAAGAGGGCACATGCAACTGGCTTTTTGTTTTTGATTTGAAAACATATGGTGGAAGGGTTGCTGATGCCAGAGAGTGTGTGTTGTTACAAATGTGACTTTTTCTTTTATGAGATATGAAAAGGCTGTCCAAGTAAGTAACAGATACTGACAGAGCATGAAAAAGCACTTGGTGAAAGCCAGGGCAGAATTCTCTTATCTTCACGTGTTATTTAATTTTATTGTTCTAAAATGTAATACTTTTTTCAGTGAATACAGCCATCAAAATAGGAACATGTTCTAATATTAAACTGATCTGTAGCAAATTACTCTGAAATGATACTTTCAGTGAACTTAACTTTACATTTTGTGAAGTTTTATGGGAAAAAAGAGACCTTATTATTTTCCTTATGACCAGTTCTAACCAAGATTAACACGCCTACTCAAATGATATCCTTATGAATTCATTTTTCAGTCAAATGTTTGAATTTAACATCTGCTAACGATAAATGCATTTTGATGGTACACTTATGAATTATTTTTTAATTTGCTGAAGGAGGTTTAGTTATTGAAAAAGGTTAAACTATAGTTGAAGTTATGAATTTGTATTTAGTGGATACTGCTCAAGACATATTTGACACATCAAGTTCAAACTGGTGTAATGTCAAGAATTTTAAATACAAGTCACTGTTTTGTAAAAAATTTGTCTGAATTGTTTTTTCTCAGTTTGCACTCAACTCTGTGCTGCAGCCCCAAGTTTTTACAATTCCCACAAGTTTCATGTACATATTTACTGAGTCATATGTATAGATTTAATCCTGACCAAAGTAATTTGGGCGTTTTTGAGAAGAGGATGTGATTCACACCCTCTCTGTTGTGAGGGAAACAAGGCGTGTTGTGTAGGCTACTATTTCAGCCATACAAAAGCTCTTTCCTGAGCTTATCGTTTTTCATGCAAGGCAAGTCAGACTCAACCTAATTTCTCTTGTATTAAATAGCACACTGAACACTTTCAGGACACTCTTTTACTACCTAGTTTTTGGTCCGAGATAATTTAATATAATTAGCATTAGCTCTAGTGTTAGTTTGAACTGCAGCGTGCATATCCACTTCCCAGTCCTCTGTGGTTCACGCAGTCCTGTAAGTAATTAGCCTTAAGAAAATCACTTCATACACAAGAAGGGTTACAGATGGTTGACATCATGCTGAACTTTACCAAATTGTTCACATCCTGATATCTGAATGAATTTCCTGAGTTGTTCCTCTGATATGTTCAATTCCAGCATTGTGGTGCTGAGAGTTTGTGTATCCAGGCCCTGTTGGGATGGTACACAATGCTCTATTGACACTCAGCTAGAACATCTGCCTGGGGCAACCCTTGACTTGTCATTAATTAAAATAACCACATCAGTCTCTGGCCTTCTGCATGCTGGAGTGATTGGAGAGTCATTTTGTTCACACTCCTATTCAGATGCTTGGGTTTCCTCTTTCGCATCCGTACTTAAAAGTGTGCTGTGTATGTTTACTGCTGCTAGATTTATTGTGTGTAAAGGCAACGGAGAAAAGGATATAAAGAATGACTTTTTATTAACATGACACAGCACATTTTTCATTAAAAACATATCGTATATGGGCATAATATGACATAAAGGAAATTAGTCAGATGTGCGATATTTGGTATTATTCAATGCAGTGATCAACTGCTCAGATCTTTAAAAAATTCTTTTCTTTCATGAGAAACATTCTGTCCAAGGTCAAGTACAGAAAACCCTATCACCATATTCCTTTTATATATGTGGAAAAAAAGGTCTTTGAAGAGTTTATAGAAGAAAGAGTATATTTATGTAGTGTATAATGAAATGAAACAAATATAACTTTGCACAGAGCTGATTAGTGTATTGAAATATATGCTGTTCATGCCAAGGGAAGTCTCCTGTTTTTTTTCCATTAGTGTATAACATTACATAAACCTTACTTTTTGTTCTCACTCAAAGCTTGAAGACCTGCACACAGACTGAGATAGCTGTCCAGAATTTGGCCTCAGAATTCAAGCAGCTGTCACACATCTCAATACCCGTCCACAGCTGTCCATGCAGCACACCACTAAACAAACTCCATTGCTTTTGGACGAGCTAAGATTAGAAGCTGTTACAAAGGCACAAAGGGAGCATATTTCTGGATGAGGCAGAGTAAATGAATGCTCTCAGGAGGACTTGGCTCTGGAGATGCCTGCTCTGGTCAGTTTATTACTGTGACGGACATGGGATCGCTCCCTTCTGCAAAACATCCTTCCAAAGACAGCCATCAGCTCAGAGAAAGCTGCTTCTGCTTGTGCTCTGCTCCTTCAGGCAATTTTGGCATGCTCTTGCAAGTCAACAGTGATCACAGAAGTGTTTTCCTTATGCTGAACTGTAGGTGATGTTTGAAAACAAATAACTGAGTTACATTTGTCATCATGTGCCACATCAGAAACATCAAAAAAATCAGTGGACACATAAGTCACATGATATTTTTGCAGCGTGTGGTGATGCATGTTTTCCATTTATACGTTTTAGTTATGACATTTTCTGATGTGCTGTTGCTCATAACCCTGTAGCTTTAAATCCTACCTGCTTGGCCTCTGTTTCAGTGCTTAAAAAGATGATGAAAGTCTTATTGGGTCAACTCTCATAATAAAAAAGGACAAGAAATCACTTTATGAAAGGGGTGACTTATTCTAACAGGGTGTGAGCCTGACATAAGCTTCAGTTCCAGCCAATCAGCTTTGCTACAACACAAAAAACTGGCAACCTTTTGCCTGACACACCCTTACATCAGCAGCTGTAGACATCTGCAGTGTTGTCTCAAGTCTGGGAAAAATAATTGTTCACTTCTGGCAATTACATGACACAGGCAATCTTTGCTGGGTGGAGATTTACAGGAATTAATGAAAGGGAACTTTTCTAAAAGGGTCAAAAAGATGTTCTAATGTGAATTTAAAAATGGAAGAGTAATATGAAAGGAGATAACTGATGCTAAAGGAATCACAGCAGTGCAGAGGTCATGGTGTCCAAGATAGTCAGAACCTGTGTGCTGGCCTCCTGACTGTCTCAGCTGGGATTCAGGAGCTGCAGTAGAGGCAGGAGGTACACAGTGCTGGAGTCAGAGACCCCCAACAGCACTGAAGTGTCAGAACGTTCTAATTGGGGATCAAAATGACCTCAGCTATCTCTTGCCCGGTTTTCTGCTGCAATATTCCGACATGGTTTTCTTCTTTGGAAGTCAAAACAAATTTTTCTGCATGGGTCTCTGACCTGGCAAAAAATCAGAAAAGCAGATTTTAATGGTAAATATGGTGATGTACAAAAGCTACAGCACAAGTCTAGATAAGTCAGGAATTTGCTGTGCTGATGCTGCTCCAGCAGAATTGCATCTAATAAATTTTGTTAGCCACAATGCTTTGTTATCGAGTAACTGATCCAATATTTAGGATCAAAAGAAATAACTGACAGAAAAGATTCAGAGTTCACATGAAATGCTCATAAATCCCAAAACCTACAAAGTTTCTTTTTCTGCACACGTTTGTGCGCATTCGTTCTTTAGCAGGACTTAAACTGCACACCTGGCTGACACCAGTGATTGTGGGCAAATGGAAAAAAACTACAGTACTGACATCTTAACAAAGGAACTGGGTGACGTGTGGGCAGTGTGCTGCTCTTAGAATACCTGAAGGTGTTCCTTCAAGATGGGTGAATTCAGTGAACACTACATTAGAATTCTGAAGTTGCAAATGTGTTTTTGCAGGTTCATTATCTTCATTATTAACAAGTGGATGCAGTTTCTCTGAAAGTATGCCTTTGGAAAAGGGTGTTGAAATATGTAGTAAAAATGGTGACGAGCAAGAAAGAAGTGTATGGAAAATGTTGAGGAGCAGACAGAATAGTTGTATAATAGGCTGTAAGCAGTGTGTGTGTTTGTGTGTGTGTGGGGGGGGGGGTTCTCAGTTGTCATCGGAACATTGCTATGGGATGTGTACAGCAAGGGTGGTCATTATTCCATATGACATCCCGATTTTTCAGTTTATTGATCCAGAGAACAGTCAAAGTTGAAAGAAGCAGGTTTTTTTAAAAGAAATATTCTCTGCAATATACCCTCCCCACTTCTCCATGGTGGTTACCATGGAAGCACAGTATATTCTGCACACATAAATGCAGTTGAAAGGGGAAGAGCTATGCACTGCACTGCTACTGTGTTTCTCCATGCTTTACACAGCCACAGCTTCAACTTGCAGTTTAGTGGGTTTTTGAGGCAGAATTGTATACCCAAAGCTGTCAACTGATCCATCTGAAACAGACCTGTGCTCTTTGCACAGAAATTTTTTAGTGCCCTTTGAATCATTTGACACTTCCATGTGAGTTATTGGAAAGCTGTTCTTTTTTCTGTGGTAGAAAAGGTGTCTGCCTACTTTGAAGGCAAGTTTTTAAAGAATCATGAAAAGAGTTTAGTCCCACAGAGGGTGGTGCAAAACCAGAGCGAATGGGGGGAGAAGAACATTATCATGGTGTTTCCACGGTTACCTGAAATAATACACCAGTCTGAAAGAAAGATGGTGTAACGAGAGCCCAGTGGCCACCTTTGTGAGGGGAGCGTCAGTCAATGTGTAGTGTGAGGAAAGGAAAGGAAAGGAAAGGAAAGGAAAGGAAAGGAAAGGAAAGGAAAGGAAAGGAAAGGAGTGTTCCTTTCTTTTGTGATTCTTCAATAACAAAAGAATAGACTTTAGCATAAGTGCTGGAGCAGTTTGCTTCTGCACGACAGGAGAAGGCGTGTATGCTGTGCCTTGTTGTCAGACCCTGTTCACACTTGAAGGTGGCTGTATTATTGTGGCTGAAGGTGCTGACTAACCAGTGCTGTACACCTTATATTATTGTTACAATCAATAAAGTACTTGCTAGACATAAAAATTTCACAAACTCCTATTATGTAATATCAATATGGACATTTACTTTAGGTTTTTGTCTTTTTACATCAATGTATTTAATGTTGTTACAGTCATTGAGATCATTTTATGTAATCTGGAAAAAAGCTGCAACAATATTGTTCATCCTCTGTTAAAGAGATCTGTGGCTGCCAGCTAGAACTGGGATGGCTTGGTCAGAAATAGATGTCTAGCAGCTATACATTACTTTCAAGCAGCCTTTACATGCCACTGTCCTCCATATTTGTGTGAACAGAGAGAGTGTGTGCCAATAGGGGAGGCCAGGGGTGCCTCTGGGAAGCTAGCAGGGCCTATTGGGCAGTGGTCCGAGGTGTCATGGTAATATGGAATTTCACACCTCTTGTCAGAGGGCTCCCGGGAGGGAGGTCCTAGAATGCAGCCCTGCCCAGTTAAGCCTTGCAATGGCCAGGAACAGGAAGACACCCCAATCACTCAGTGGACACTGCAGTTAGGAGGACTAGACCTTGGTGCCGTTGCAAGGATGGACTTGGCATTGACCAGGCTGCTTTAGTTCTTAATAGGGTTTTAGTCTCACCATTAGGGTATGCGAAGCTTTCAACTCATCTGTCCCTATATTTAGATGAAACCGTGACTATGTGGTCTCTCCCATAATTTAATGAGCACAGATTAAGGCGTTTAAAAACTGCAACTGTGAGATTCATCTTTCATGTAAAACAGAAAATTGGGCTGCCTAATGTTATAGTCCAGTTTTTTTTTAAATTAGTGCTTTTAAAAATCAGTAGTATCTTTCATATATATGTTTTAGATGGTGCTTTTTTCTGATAGTTGCTTTGTTTGTGGGAAAAGGAACTGAGAAAAACAAAACGAGAGGACAGATGTGTGAAAAAGTGGTGGAATGCCTAACATTTAGTGTATGTAACCTTTGAGACTGTTGATTTTGAATGTCAAATAGCTTGGTGTGCTGTGGTCTTTGCTGAGGTGTGTCATTTAGCGGTTAACCTTGGAGGTGCAATATTCTGCTATTCCTATAAAGTAACAAAAAGCTTCAGCCAAACAGTTTATAGAGAAGAATGGATCCCAGTGTTGTGTTCTGAAACCACAGGCTGCTGAAGCACTACATAGTGCTCCAATGATTATAATCCTGCTTTGAGAGGACAGCCAAATTTTTTGCCCCACTCTGATGGCCCTGACTGTGCACTGAATGTGTGATAAGACAGAGTGATAAGTGGCCTTTAATACCAGGGTGTGATAGGCTGTGTTTCAGGAGGGGTTTCTCATTGTTGCCCAATCTGCTTTTTTAACACAATAAAAACTGACCACTGAAGGCTATCCACCTTTGTTGTAATTAAACTGAACAATGTGTTCAGTGGCAGTTCCATCCATGGTCTGTATTATTTGTGATGGCATTTGGATGCCACTTTGAAGACTTGCAGCAGGTCTGTTATTAAGCATGGCACACCAGCCTGTCATTGTTATGGCTGAGATGTAGAAGCTTGTTAATGCAATGCAGTGCCTGCAAGAGCTTGCCTGTACTGAGGGTCTGTTGATAGGTGGAGTGGGGTGGGGTAACCATGCAACACCAAGGCCATAGCAGAGAGGCACAGCACAGACCTCTATTTCACCTTTATCATTACCCTTAGGGAGACCTCTGAGACAGTCGCCACATATAATTGCATATCTTCAGGAACTCTTGACAGGACGGCACAAGGGAAAATGGATTGGTCATGCAGAGTCAGCACATGGTGGGGGGGGGGGGTAAAAATACAACCACCATTTTGGAGTCAGCCTCAGAAGGAAAGCATAAAGACGATTTCCCTACTACTAATCGCATGTATCAGTCCATGCTGTAGTATTTGCAAAGGGTATTGTTTCAGCTGAGCTGAATAAAACCACAGAGTCAAATAAAAATCTACTCTTAGTGGAAGATCTGACTGACTAATGAAAAAATTTACATGTAGAAGAATCAGTTTGGATGGAGAAGGATTTATTAATTATTTCACTGCAATTGGTGTTTATTTTGGCATTACCTATTCAGTTCTGTCTGTAATGAGGATGAGTTGTACATGTGGATCACCAGAAGTTCATGGAGTGCAAAATGGACAAATAAAAGTTCATAATCAGAGTAAACAGGCTTGAAAATATGAAGTTGGGTGCAAAGGACATCCTCCCACTGCAGCCATGTTGCTTGGAGAAAAACAATGTCTCCTTTTTAAGACCTCCTTTAGAATACAAAGTAGCTCAATTTGTGCAGTTGCGGAGGATTGCAACTCCATAAAAGAGGCTCTGTCAGGAGGCACAGGCTGTGTTGTCTCTGAACATGAAAAATAAATTGGTGGTGGCAGGAGATGGACAGTATACATCTAATTTTTATTCCATTATAAGCAAGCTTTCTTTTCCCCAAATATAGCATTTCTACAATTGTACTGATTTTGTGCAGTGTGGCCAATGCATGTAGAAGGAGGATGCAGTTGTATCCAGATAGTGGTGAAGAAATGGGGGGAGAAGATTTCTGGGGCACCTGACACTGAGGGGATGACATTTACTCCCCCCTGCTTATTTCTTAGTTTCAGGTCAAATTGAATAGGTGAAGATCATAATATTCATGGAAAAACTAAGAAAATTGGGAATTCCTATGAACATTTCCAACATAATCTGATTTGTGTGCCCCTGCCTCTCCTTAGCTTTTCAAAGTGTCTTTGCCAGCAGCCATGCTTATCAATAACACTTTTCATTATTAGTGTGAAGGTTGTAATATCTGCTCTGCGGTGTGTGTGTGTGTGTGTGTGTGTGTGTGTGTGTGTGTGTGTGTGTGTGTATAAGTAGAACTGGCAGGGTTTTTTTGTAAATGCTGGCATGGTCCTGTTTTTATGAGAGTAAGTGTGGAAATGGCAGGTATCCCAGTAGTAAAGCTTACAGGATATATTAGGATGAATGTGTCCAGTGTGTGCCAGGGAGCTCCCTTCACCCCCCAGTGGCCAGGGAAGCTCTGCCTTCCTAGTGTTATCACTATCCATCTTACCTCAATAGCACGTGTATTTTGTTATTCTATGTTGTGTCTGGATGTAACTTGGCAGTGAGTGATTCTGAAATATGCACAACTATCTGTTGCTATCAGTAATCTTTCTATCTGAAAATTCCCTATTATAACTTGAAAATCTGTAACTAAATTCACTATCTGAATTGAAAACTCACTCTTCCAGATCTGCATCTGGAAAAGTTTCAAAGTATGCACTAGCAAAAACATTCAAGTTGACTGTGAGTCTGGGCAAGAGGCTGTAGAGTATTAAGAATGTGAAAGTATTGCTTTGAGAGAGGGTGGCATTATGGGAAGAAAATGCAATCCCAAAGAATTGTCTGTTGGCTATTTTGGGTGTGTTTATTAAATAAATGGGAGGCAGCAATAGACATTTTGTGGAGGTTTTACTGATATATGTATGCATTTAACAGACAGTGCACAATTATGTAGGTGTTCACAATAAACACACCAGGCTCATTAGATCCCTGCTTCAGTTCATGTGGCAAGGCTGGATCAGGAACAAGAGGAGTCAAGATGCAGCTTTCTGGATATTCAAACCTTAATTTGGAACTCATCGGTCAGGGGAAACATTGGTCAGGACAGATCTCTATGCTCAGTCTTTCAATCCAGAGGAAAGGTCCTCTTCCCATGGACAGTGAAGGCTTAAAAAAGGATTTCATGGAAGTTTTTATTGACCAGACTAGGTATATATGTTCGAGTTCGTATGATGTCCAGGTGTATCATGGTGTGTGCATGATTCTGGTCTGCAATGAACTTAATGAACTGTGACTGAACTGAAGAACTGTCTTCCCACCTGCCACAGTTCATTACTCACCCTTTGGAGAACTGATCAGTTTAAAAGTGGCAATTACCCTGGAGCAGTAAATTTGGCCCTGAAGTTTTCAAAGTGAAACCCCCCTTGGATATCTGACCACAGTCAGAAGCAAGCATGGAGAGGAAATGAGTGCACTGCAGTCATACCTCAGCTGTTTTCCAAATAAAATCGCATCTCATGCTTGTCTTGTTTATACGTGCTGCACATTATTACTGTCATCCTCCCCATATTATTCCTTGATGGACTGCTACATAGGTGCTTAAAAGCATTTAAGTGATATTTGGGAAAATTGGTAGGGGTACTTGGGATATTCTGGGAGTGCAGTATTATTTTTTTCCCATTGAAAATAAAGGAATATGGCATTCTGCTATCCATAAATTTGGTATCTGATACATTTTCAGCAGTGGATTAAATTCAAATAACAAGAGATAGCTGTATTTCAAATAGAAACTTCTGAAATAGTTTTCTTTTCAGTTATTTTTGTGTATTATACATTTAATATTCATTAACATATTTTCACATTTATTTACTATTATATTAATGCATTACAGTACTAACAGAATTATTACAGCATGTTTTAATGCACTGTTATAGTAATAATAGTATAATAAAGGACTAGATGTACTTGTCAGCAGGTGGTGATAACATACATGTCTGCAGAATGCAAACTGTATTGTGACTGATTTTGTGTAATTTTGAAGGAGCTGCTGGCTAATGCGTGCCATCACTCCAGTGAGGAACCCTCCATGGCCCCTCCTCATGCAGCCCACCCCTCAACAGCTGTTTCTCAGAGAAACCCATGATGTAATGTGCCGCTCCCCTCCTGCTCCCCTCCCACTCCCGTTGGCTGCTGGTGGAGGCCATCCACACGCGTCGCACCCGCTGCAGCTCCGGGCACCTTCGGGGATTCCTCGGGAGGCCCTTGCTCACTGCACCTGCCGTCTGTGCTGCTCAGAGAGGGAGCTTGCTGGGAGCACGGTAAGACGCTGTTCTCCTTTGTTAGTGGAACTAAAGAAGGCATTGTGGAGAGACAGAAGCCACATTTCCAGGGTGCCGGTGAGCACGGCTGCTTGCCAAAAGCTCACTCTGTCTGAGATTCCTGTCGCTTTGGAGCTGGGTGCCATGGCGATAGCTTGAATCCTCCACGTCCTCCTGCTCCCTGCTTGTATGAAGGTGTTGGTAACCATGGTGAGGTAGGGGTGGATTCCCGTACTAATTCATTGATTGTTCAGGCTGTCGCTTGGATTCCTCTCTGCATTTTCCTCCTCTTTCCTTTTGTATTACAATGCATTCAGTTAGTCATTCTTCACAGTATGTTTTAATATAATTGTATTAATTATTCAGCTGAAACAAGAACACTTCCCTGGATTTGTCTGTAGAGATGAATTTTGTTCTCTGCACCTTTATCATAATAGAAGAAAAATTAAATTGTGTAATCTACTTATGTGCTGTGTGTGCAAAAGAGGCAATGAGTATTTGTGTTCACGGGCTTTAATACTTTGCATGCAAGCAGAATTTATCCATTAAGACTGACAAAAAATAACTTAAATACATTACATTATTTTCAGATATCATCACTCCAATGTAATTTCAGTTGCATTGTATCAAATATTTTACATTTTTATTAGCCTAAAATGAATTTAATTTTCCTTTGTTGTATTGCACTTAGTTGGCACGCCTAACAAAAATTTCAATATTTTTTATGTTCTGTGAGCTCCAGATGTCCATATAGTCAACACTAATTAATTCAGATGAATATATAAAGAGAAATTGACACACCATATCATATCATTTTGTACTGTGCAATAACTAATCTTGTTACAATTAATTATTTATTGTTTCAAATTGATTAAATGATATCCAGGTATCCACACATACAGGTGTATGTCTATAAAAAGGGTAAATATCTGTGAAGTATACATATTGTAAATATGTTTAAAATCCTAAATGCCTTTAACGTTAACAAGTCATTTTTAAGAGATCAGCTGATCTTAGTGCTGTGACATGAAGCAGTTTTTCCATTTTAATATCCTGTGCTCCCTGGGTGCTGTGAAATCTGCAGTGTAAATTTCACCGAGAGGCTCTCTTCTAAAAAGGACACAGCCTGTGCTTTTGTGAGGTTTTAGTGGTTAAAAATTTTAACCACTATGGCCAATCTGATGATGTTGCACTGAATATGGATTTCCAATTGCTTCCTGTTCACTTGGATGACAGATGATGTAAGTAATGCAGCAGCACCTTAATTCCTCTATTTACAGGCCACTCCTCCCCTAAAGAGGAAACACAGAGGTGTGAGCATCCGACTCCTCTGATTGGCTGATTTGCTTGTGTGCTCCTTGGGGGGGTCACCCTGGGGTTGCTCTGTGTTAATTAGTCTAGAAAATGTTTGATTAGTGACCCTTTTCTTCCACTGATGATTTTTTCTGCTTCATTTTTATTCCAAAATCTGCATACTAGGTTTTTTCCTCCTCATTATAACAGGATAGCTCCTCAAGCAGGAATCCTTGGACAGATAGTGGAGAAGGTGGGATGTGAGAAATTAGTTCATAAGGCACTGCAAATTTGGCCTTGGTTTCCCTTCCTCTATATATCTGCAGGCTTCTAAAGGCATGATGCTGTGCAGGCGAGATTTTTCCTCTTTTATACATCTACTGGGAATAGAGCAGTGGGCTAGCAGGTGGCATAATTCACACCCCAGTAGGGGTACAGCTGTTGTACCCTTGAGGAAACCATTGAGTTTATCCAGCTGGATAAATGGGTAATGTGCAACTGGAGTTGTCCTTGTCAGGGTCATCTGTCAAGCAGTTAATAGTATCATAATGTTAAGAGCATATAGCAATAAATTCTAGAACTGCTGTTTTTATCCCTGTATGTAAAAGTTTGCACAGGCAAACTAAAAGAGGGGTCAAAGAAATAGTTACCTGCATGTCACAGATCATTCTTCAGAGTGTTTCTTTCTTTCTTGAAATCGTGGCAGAACGGAAGTGGCCAGTGGCCCCAGTAGAAATCAATAAATCTTAAGGCTCATTCGATTACTGCTTTGTAGCAATGTACAACCTGCACAGAGAAAGTGTGCTGGTGTGGTGCAATGTGGGGAACAGACTGAGACAGGTTTGTACTGCGATTCAAATGAGAAAGGCAACAATCTGCCTTAATCAATATTCTAATGCTTACTCTAGCATTTTTAGATGTACTACTTCACACATTAGATAAAAATGGAACACAGCCGTATGGATTCCTGCACACACATGCACATCCACACCCATAAGTGAGCTGTTAGTGCCATTTGCTCAGTTTGTTCGTACTACTGCTGCTCATTCCACTGACTCTGCTTCTCAGTGTTGCCTTGCCTCTAAATGTCAGCATCTGCATTTTGCAAGTGAAGAGCCAGGAGGCCCATGAAGGAGGCAAATTGCTGCTTTTTGAGTCTCTTCTTGTTTGATTCCCATTTCTGTCTCCCTGCCAGTTCAGTAAATAAAAAACTGACCTGACGCATCCTTTCATCACAGCTTCTGAAGCAGACAGCTGGCCTGATCGGCAGTCCAGCCCTGGCCTGCTCTCCCCGTCTGTGCTCAGACAGATGTGAGGAGGATTCTGTTGCAGGGATGGGGGCTTGCACACACATGCACGTATACACCACAAGGCTAATGCAGCGGCGATGTCACATTAACACTTACTTCAATTCAACAAATCATTTCAAACTCTACTCCAGTGAAACTAGGGGGGGGGACTAAAAGATAGCATTTTTTAAATACCTTTATTTACTTCTTAATCTCACTTAAGGCATTCACATAAAGTGTATTTTTCCTGGCTTTCCATTGTTTTGGGGAATTTTTTTCTGAAATCTCCCCATACATTTAGCAAAACACATACACACATATCACATTCCCATTCTTCTTTGTTTTTCTTTCTACTTTCACTTGCTTTGGGACTTTACTATCACTTAAATTGTCACATAACTGCTTGAAATACTGCATTTGTTAGGCACTCAAGCAGTATATGATCAGGATATAATTACTTCAAACAAATAATGCAGCAGGTATGATTAACTGACTCATTTTAACTGACAATTCATGCTCATATTCACTGCCACATCAGCTTGATTATAGTTGGAGATATGTGTTTACTTCAAAATAGTCCTTGCAGAGGTATTTAAAAAGTACAAATCTGAAATTTGTGTTAAAAATGTCCACAACATCTCAGTGACACGGTTTTATTGTAATTCTCTTGAAAAATATCGATGGGATATGTAGATTCTCCAGTCGTGCCCTGTGTCTTATTTCCCATATTTCCCAAAAATGCTGAAAGTGGAATACATGTTGGCCAGAACAATTAATGTTGCCCTGGTGTACAGTTGCACAGTACTTGTGTAAAGTTATAATATCAGTTGTTACAGAGTAATGGAAACAATACATGTGTATGTGTTATTTACAAAAAAAAGTGCTTTTAGACTGCTGTTTAATTCAGTCATGTTACTAATACAAGAAGCTGTGACCAAATTTTTGCCTTCAGTCTCAGGGAGGCCTTGTTATTAACAGTTAAATCCACAAATGTTCGCCTACTCAATATCAGTGTAACAAGTGATGTGGAAATATAGTGACAAAACAGCAGGATGTTTTTTACAGAACAAAATGTGGTTTTGTTGATACACGCTGTAAAGAAACATCACATGCTTGGGGGAATGGCAGGTGAAAGAGAGGTTGAGTGAGGCAACACTTTTATGTGCAGGTGGTGTTCAGTGCAACAGGTAAGGTAAAACTGGTGAGGCTAGCGTGTGACTCACACCGACTTCAACAGAGATTTTCTTGACAAAGCTTTGTAGAAAAGCAGGTCTGGGATTTGTCAAGCTCCAACCTGCCAGGCGGTGTTTTTGCTTTATCCAGCTCACATCCCTTAGGAGGTGCCGTGTGGGCGGGGCAGAGGCAGTGCTGGTTAGTTTGGTTTCAGCTCATGAGGTAGGAGTTTGCATGGTTACCAGAATGCTGAAAACTGATATAGCAGAGCAATCTCTGACAAGGAAAAATGCTAAAACATATGTGGCAAAAGGTTTCTGTCTCTTCAGCAGTGTGTTATTTTTATGTTGGTCAAATGTATTTACTTTTCCTAAAAATGGGAATTTTTTCCCCACAATTTTCATTTAAGCAGGTGCTGACCAGTATTTCTTTTGACTCAAATATCAGCTGTGTTACAATCCAACATTTTGTGTAATTTCATTTTTAATATGCTGAAATCTTTGGATAATAACAGTCCTTTGGAGTATTTAGTAGCTTGGCATTCATTAGACCAAGAGGCCCAAATAAGAATATTTTAGAATTCTGTTTCCTATTTGTTCCTATATTTCACTTGGATGTCCGTTTTTTTCCATTCCAAGGTTTTCACTGATTGTTTACAGAATCTCTTTCTAATCTCTAACTATCCCCGGTACTTGTTTTACTTGTTGGCTCTTAAAAATAACAAGGAAAAAGATTGACTACCTACTCAAAACTGCCATGGAGAAATAAGTCAGAACAAAACTGTGCTCATTAATTCATAGCATGTAATTAATAGTTTAATAAAGGACAGACATTGAAGGACTGACTCTGATAGAATAATTTGCATTTTAATGCAATATGCATTTAGAATGCACCCTTTTGTGGTGATAAACAATGAAAAGGCTAGTAGAATATTATGGATAAGTATTTTAAAGAGCCTTGGGCATCATTTCTATCAGAAAAGCAGCATGGTGGGAGTTTTTCTTATGTTAACTAGCTGATACATGAATAGATATTCAATTAATAAATCTATTTTAATATAGCACACTTTAAAACCAAGCTAATTTCCCATGAGATGAAAAAACTATTGTATATGATAGGGTTTATATATATCTGAAAGAGATGTACATCAGGATACATTAATTTTAATTAAGCTTTGTTGACTCTAAGAAGCTGTTAAAAAGTTTCTCTCATTGGTACGTATGAAATATCTTGGTTAAATACTGTTATCATCGTCTGTCATAATCTTTCCGTTTATATGTGTTTTTGTTTAACATCCCAGAAAGCAAAGCTTGTGCATCAGATATTTTAATTTGAAGAAGTTTATTGGTCATAATTTTTCACACAGTATTTAAATTAGCGTCAGTTGTGGCATATGTGGGAAGTGAAATGAAAACACAAACTTTGCTGCATCCTCTGGATGGAAGAGAAAGTGGTTTCAGTGTAACCCTGTCCTCACCATGACTAACTGCTAGCCCCTACCTGAGGGTAGATCCAGCCCAGCTGTATGGAAAAGCCAGAAGACCATCAGCCAACTAATGAACGCTTCAGGTGGTGGAGCTTGGGGAGGATTGTTCCGTAAGACTTGACAATGGAAACTGGTTTTTTTAATGTGTTTCCATTTTGGTTTCCGAGGGTCAGCACCAAAATTGTTAAACATACACTAAATATGTAAAGTGACTGAAACCTTTACTGGGTAATTTTACCTTTTCAAATGTCATTCCGAAAGTGGGCTGGTTCTTTGGGACATGAAACACAATTACACCACAATTAACAGATAAATTTAATTTATTATTAAAGAATATATTCACAAGTAGGATGAAGAATATTGTTTTCAATCTTTGAGTTAGCTAAAAGGCCTTTATCACTAGAGTCATTATTAAATCTATTCTTAATTAATTCTGCCTTTGATTTCACCATAAATGCTTTCAGAGAGCAAAATATACATGGACTAGGTTTTTCCACTTATAGAAAAGCTACTTTTGTTGTTTTTTTTAAGTGTAATGGAGTATTGCTGTATGAATAAAACAGCAACATAGTAGACAAAGAATAGTATTAACGTAACCTAACAAAAAACTACGGAAGGTAGAGTCTGTATAGGTATCATGAATGAAAATACACAAACCCTTTCATTTTTTGGATTTCTGTTAAAAGCCCTTTCTTGGGTCAATTTTTTAAAAATAAAAATAAACGTTTAACAAATTTGCCATCTTACTAACTTATGTAATTCATTTGTCAGTTACTTGTGGCTTTTTTTCCCCACCATTCTCTGGATTGGATAGTACAAGTGGATTAACTGGGATTGTTAAATCCATTGTGTCACCAGCTGTAGAGTGATTCATAAGACCTTTTAATACCAGTTGTGCTGGGTAGTCAGTATTGTTCCTAGCTGCTTGAAATGCTTCTGTTGCCTGCATATATGAGAACTCCCCACAGGGTGGGAGCTTCAGTGTACATGTCGTTGTAGGTCTC
Source organism: Arapaima gigas (assembly GCA_900497675.1). NCBI lineage: Eukaryota > Metazoa > Chordata > Actinopteri > Osteoglossiformes > Osteoglossidae > Arapaima > Arapaima gigas. The sequence continues at coordinate 3,360,278 of UFQX01000183.1, read as the reverse complement.
TTCAGTGTGTGAAGCTCCGGTGGTCGACAACATCTACAGCTACATCCACAACTCTTGACTCTTAAATACTGGACACGAAACTGCTTTTCCTGTTCCCAGTTTTTCACCAGGTTTTCTGTGCTGTTTTGCCCCATTATCACTCAGTTAACTTTTTGATTCATGCTCCCTCAAGACGTTTTTTGGTCTAATAAACATGAAGGAAACTTATAGGAAGTTATTAGCCATGCTACTCTTGTTACTTTTTGTTGAAATACTTCTGGTTTTCAGCAGGTTATTGGAAGACAATATGTTTTAATGTGATTGCAATTAAATTCTTTACACATCTAATGATGTGACTGTGGAGAACCTGTCTGGCATATTTAATTACTTTGCAGACACTTAAGATGTCACATTTCCAAGTTTGGTAAAATTAAATTTGCACAATATAATTAGTCAAAAATTATCACACTGTTTAACCTCCAAGGAACTTTTGGAATATAAACATTTGTATGAAGATTAAGAAAAATCTATGACTTGCAAAACCCAATAGTCTGCTTACAGTCCATCTAAATACAGAAGAACCAGAATGTTCTGAGCACTCTGTCTCTGAAGGATTTCACACAGTAAGCACTAAACCTATTTAGATGTAAATACTGCATGCATTGTAAGCGTCAGACTTCGAGACAGGTGCAGTTTTGCAGGTGGAAAATATGTAGCACTCAGCGTAATAACCTGTTGAGTGCTGTTAAATGTTGTGGGGGGGGGGCAGCGGTCCTAGATGAGATGCCATGTGTTTGTCAGCTGTGTTCAGAGTGAAAAAATGTGAAATGCCACTGTTTCCATGGAAAGAAGATCAGTTGCTTATTTAAGCCCCAAGATGAAAAGATAATGGACGATACTTTGATCATTTTTCAGGCTATTACTGTGATGAGCAACTGTTTAAATCAAATTATGGTGTTCTCTTTGAAATTTTGTTAGTAACAGTCCCACTAGTGAGCTTGCAGGGATGAGTTGCACGAAACTGACAGAATACATATCAACCATGAATGAATCCAGCAGCAAGATGTGAATTTTTTAACTGTATCTTCTAAGCCAATAAACTTAAAAGAACAGAATATATGTTAATATTATCATCAATAAAAAAATTGCACACCCAAAATTGCCTTTGTGTTGCAATTTAAGTTGTCTGTTGAAAGTGCACATTCTATTTCCTACTTCAGTTTCATACTTGATAAGATAGATAAGAACTTTATTGATCCCAAAGGAAATTGCACAAGGAGTGCAGTTCAAACTGACGTCTCTACTTGGAGACCAGAACTTTAGTGTACCAAGTAAAAGGTAATATGAAATAATATTGAGTTTTTCTTCATTTCTTTTGCTCGAATGACTTATTTCTTTCTGAGATTAATTAATTACAGACGATGTTTGATGTTTGAGTGCTTCTTCATGCGAGTCTGTAATGAAGTGCTTTTCCCTTCCTCCCTGTGAGTGTCAGCAAGGGGAGGGGCAACAGGTTACTGTGGCTGCCAGAGGCGAGCTCTTGTGTCAGAGAGAGAGAGAAAGAGAGAGAGAGAGAGAGAGAGAATATGCACAGACAGAAGCAGAGAAAGCAAAAACCAGAGAAGGAACGTAGATCTGAGAATACTTCTATGGTATCACTGGGACTTTTAATACACTGTCCGTGACTGCTATTTCAAGGACGTTTCTGAAGAAGAAAATGTACACTTTCTGGAAATTATTTTGACATAAAAGCACAGCTAAAAACGTAAGTACAGTACTTGCCGCTAATGTGTTCGAGGTGTTTCTTGTGTTCGTTAACCGCTCTGTGAGCAGGTTCAGTTAACTATTAATGTACTTTTACTATCTGCACGTTGCCCTCTACTAATGGGCTCGTTTGGTTCCCGTGGCTCTGCTGGCTGCTGTTTCATCGTCCTGTCGAGCTGGGCGTGTGTGTGTGTGTGTGTGTGTGTGTGTGTGTGTGTGTGTGCGTGCGTGCGTGCGTGCGTGCGTGCGTGTGTGTGTGTGTGTGTGTGTGTGTGTGTGTATGTGTGCGTGCGTGTGTGTTCGTTCTGCTGTCCGCATGCAGTGGCAAGGTGGCGAGTGCATCAGGAGAGGATGGCTGCTTTTGCGGGTGTACAGCGACACAGACCACAGACTGTGCTGTCTGACACTGCGTGGAGTGGCAGAGAAGCAGCCCCATGCCGGGGCCTCTCTCAGGAGATCAGTGTGCAATGGCAGCCAGTGAACAAACAGATCCTGTATATACAATTCTTTCAGCCTGGGAACTGTTTGTGCTCGTAATTTTGGCACTAGTAATGTTTAGAATTAGGAACACAAAGGTACATTTTGATTATACAAGCTTCAGTGGGATCATTTTTATTCTTGACTGGTCGTATTAGCGGTGCTTTATTACATTATAATCTAATTTCTGCATGTGAATGTAGTCACATCCCAGCTTTACTCACTTTATTTTATCAGGTTTCCACATGATGAATAGACATTAGTCACTGTTACTCAGAAGTAAGGGGAAGTTCCAAATTTTATATAGTGTTTACAGCCAGCAGTGAGCTACGCATGTTACAAGCTAAAGGAAAACAATGACTGCTTTTTTACGGCTAATGTGTGAAATGTGAGACTCTGGTTTATCTAACATCAGTAGTCCTCTGTTGGCCTTATTGTCCTTGTTGAAAAATTAGTGCACAATGGAAATGACTCAGGTAGTGTAGAGTTTCCTGAAGGACTGCAGACTTTCCTTGAAAGAGATACTTATTTTATCAAGAAAAGAATGATGAAAAGTGATTACATGTCTTATTTTTGATCTGTAACCAAAATGGCTATAGTATAAAATGTAGCTGCCTCTCCAGTTTTCCCATAAAATGAGTAAGTATGACTGCCCTCCAGGTGTAGAAAATTTACATTTCACATTGTCTGGTATTTATTTAAAGCTCTTTACAGTTAATACTAAGTCTGGAGACGGAGCAGTGGAGTTTCTTTGGAACCTGTCTAGTGTTTTCTTTTGGTTTGATCTACTGTATAAAGGCAACAGCTGGTTTTCAAGGCATTCAGGTTCCTGGAGCCTTGGCAGCAGGTTGCTGTCTTGGTCAGAAACACTACATTGCTGACTGATACCCTCTCTATCACTGTCATACAACTGACAGAAATTTTGTGACAAGGTGTTACTGATCTTTGTTTTATATGAAGCAGTATTTCCAGGAATTTGATTTTAATTGGGTATTTTCTGCATTGTTGACTATGAAAGTGGCGGTTCTCACAGTATGTATTTTCTTAAGCATTACATTATTCATGGGGTTCTTTCACATTGACAGGATGTGCCCGGGGACAATTTGTCAATTTAACATGGTTGTGGGCAAGAAAGAGGAAAACTGCTTTGTGAAGCAAAGTGAACAGTATGACCTGCTACACATGAGTGACTTATCCCGAGGAACAGCAGTAAAAAAGCACATTTTTTGTTAATGTCTCACTGCATTACCCCAGCCCAGCTTCCAATAATATACTTACTGTCTCTCACACAGTCTTTACGTCCCTGAGGAGATTGATTGGACTCCTATTTGTCTCCTACTGTGAGAAAGCAGATCAGAAAGTCCACCAAGTACGCAGGTTTTGTAGTAAAAAAGTAATGTAAATAAGCCTTGGTCCAACTTCTTTTTACTGCTCCTGGACTACCCTTATGTCAAGCTAAGCTGGTGGGGTAATTGTGTGCTGTGTGGAATGTAGGCTGATGTAGATAATCACGAATTAAGTTGTATTTGTGTAATTCTTGTCATTCCAAACAACTGCAAGATGGTACCAATCTAGGCCAAAAGCAGTGGTACATGTTGCCAAACTGAGAAATGGGGAAGAGAACTCCTTCAGGGCACAAAACTGTTGGGTTAAATGTTGGACTTGCAGGTCTAACCTAGGAATGTTGACATAAACTTTAAAATCCTGTATCAAATGGAAAGACATCTTCAGTATTCCCAGTCCAGCACAATGCCACACTAATATAATCTTTCCTTTGGCCATCAGCCACATGTATGCCTTCTACTATTCACTGCTCAATGTGGCTCAATCCTTAAAATCCAGTGAAAATTACTATGCAGTTAAGGTTCTAGTATAGTGTATATACTGTAATTATCACATCTTGCAGAACATCTATAAGTAACTCCTGATGCATTATAAAGAATCTTTTAATGACTGTGGAGTGTGGTGTCCTTTTCTGTCAATCTCGACAAGCTATTTGAACATGCAGTGTTAATTGCTGTTTTGTTTCACAGGCTTTAAATGAATACTCAAAATGTTCTTACCCTTGTATATGTTTGTCCATATTTTGCAGCAGTATTTCTGTTTAGTAAAAATAGCCCTGCCAGTCATGTCCCTCCCCCACAAACAGTGATTTGATATCTTGGAGCATTCCAGGTCATGCCCTTTACTCCTCTAGTAAGAAGCTTTTGACCCTTTGGACATTCCTTTGCAAATCACTGGTAACAGAGTGTTTAATAACTGTTTTAACAAACAAACTCAAAACACTGATTCCTGTTTTTTTTTTTTAATGTTTGTAAAGTACTTGTACAGCAGCTGTTGTACAAGGGTTTTGAGAAGGAATGAAGAAACCAGAGCTTCCTGCTCCAAATCCTACATTACTGATAGCAGACATGGCAGGAAAACACTTTGGCTATGGACATTAGCTGGATGAATGCTTGAAGTCATAAAGCTGTATAATGTCAGTGCAGTAATAAAGCAGTCGATTTCTTGTTATAGGAAAGTTAAGGAAACTTCTGAACTCGTATTAAAATTATCCCTTTCATGGAACAATGAAAAAACATATGTAACAATACAAAAAGAAGACTAAGCAGTTTTGAAATGAATCAGCTAAAAAAGACAACAGAAAGCCCAATCATAAATGCAACCTCACAAAAGCCATGTGTGGTTGAAATAAATTACAGGACATGCTTCAACTTTGGACAAGGCTGAACTCACTGTGCATAATTTAACAAAGTGAATAAAAGACTGTGGCTTTTAGTTTGATTTTTAATTCAGCTGGTGTTGCACCCTTCAAGACGTTAACCTTCCAACTCACATGGTAATTTATTTTCTGTCATAATTTTTAATAGTTTACGATAACAGACTCTAGATCAGTGGCTGTTCATGCCCCATTAGTAGCCTACAGTGCACGAAAGGACCACTGTGTCCCCATAGTCTCCATACTCTCCATTATATTTCATTATCATTCCCAGGGATGTTGTTACTCTTTTCCACTCTTGCTTCCATATCATTTACAAGAAAGGTTTTTCCTGTTTTCATACTCATTTCCATGTTATTTTCAGGGGGACTGTTCCTCTTGCTTTGACTGACTGATTTGCTTTCATTATATCCTAAAACATTTAATGTAACCAGCAAACTTATATATGCATTTTAAATTTTTAGCCACACGCTTTGAAATAGTGATATTAATTTTTGTGACCTTAGGAATTTAAAAACATGTATTTCATTAATATAATTATGATTTTTATTTTAGTGTATCCTTAAAGGTGAATGAATTGTTGAACCACAGAGCAGCATTATTGTGTAAAACTTGAAAATATTTGAAAACTATGTTTTGGCAATTAAGTTTTGTAGCTGAGAATGTAATGTGGCATAGCATCCAGTGAGGCTGTCCAGTTATGTCTTTGTGGAGTGATTAGTCTTGCCTTCCTGTTAAATCAAGTGTCAAACCTCATTTAGAATCCCAGTATCTTGCAATGCATTTATTTAATAGCTGAAAAAACCTACTTATGCAAATAAAAAAATAGTTTGTTCTGGAAAAAATTATATGACCACTTATTTTATGTACATAATGTGTATAGGCAGCTGTCAAGAATAAAAAAGCTATACATTTGCTGAGTACATATGAAAAATATACTTTCAATTTGTTTTTATTTCCTTTAAAAACTTGATGATGTAGATGTTCCTCAAATAATTAGTGACTGAATGAATAATAACCAAGACACTTAAACTATAGCTATACAGCAAACCGTTTGCATATGCATTAAAGTGGCAGTTTGCTTTGCTCAGCACCTTGGTGTGTTGGTTCCCAGGTGAGGTCTAATTGCCCAGCGCAATGCAATGCTTGGCACAAAGCTCTTAGCAGTAAACAAAAGCATCCAAGAACTTTGAAGGGTCTTTGGGGCTGACAAACATTTACCAAGTGTCAACAGTACTCCAGGTAACTGTAAAATGCAACTTAATAAAACAGACAACTGGCAGACTTTGTAGTTTACCAGAGAAATAAACAATAAATCAGAGAAACTAAACAAAAGCCAAAAGAATCCTAAAAGATGGAAAAATAGCTTTATCTTACAACTGATATTAAAATTTATATTTGTGCTGCATTATTTGTAAGCTACATGTAACTGACCTGACCTTGAAACTAAATGACAGTCCAAGAGGATTTACTGACCAGCTATTATACCCACTGAGAAGTACAGATCAACCATTATATCCCAAACTCAACCCTAGAAAGCTGTCATCTGATACTGTTGTACCAGTGTGGGTGAAATGGAGATTTCAGCCTTTAAAACAGTATAGCCCAAAGCAATGAATTGGACTCTTAAACATTTTCCAGCTCAAAAAAATCTGTAGATTATGAGTAAAAAGAAGAAAGAAGTCCTTTGGTTTCTGTTTGTCAATTACTTGTCTAGCAGTATGACCTGTAGCTGCTAGGGAGAAATTCCTCGAGGCCTTTAAGTTGTTAACTATAAACTGTTTCAACAGCTAATATAATCCAGTATTGTACATATCAGCATACTGAATTGTGCTATTAGGTTGTCAAAATCTGCTGTCTAAACTGCAGACCCCAACTTTGTACAACTGTCCTAGAATTTCTTTGTTGAAAAGGATTCTTGGACTGAGGAATGGCCCAAGTGCCTGTGACTTAGCCTTTCGAAAGAGCATTCACTAAGGCATGATCGGCATTCTGCTGAACCCTCCGAGTGAAGTCATTGGCCAGGGCCTGTTGACCTTGAATAACTACACTGGTGCAACTGGCATTCTTACTGGATCTATTTGTCATGCTATTGTTATATTATAAGATGTTAAATGACTATTTAGAGTACTCTGCAGTACTCAGCTATGGTACAAATTGTTGATGGTGTTGGTTTGGTTGAGGACACAGGTTCCATCCACTGCAGACAGTGTGGCAGCACTAATGTTATTGTGATGCTGGATGCAATTGCCTGAGGTAGGGAAGGCAGCAGGTGAGCTTTGATGTTTGTTGGACTTTTGGCAGACAGTCTAATGCAATTGTTAAACTTCTCATGTTTTCTTGTGTCATTTAAATAGTCCATAAATTCAGGTTCTAAGATGCTCCTTGAGGGTTCTGTTTACTGTCTGGCAACAGCATGGAAAAGCAAACAAAGGTCATTTCATTGTGAGCCTATTGGTTTGAACAGTAACTAGAGCATACAGATGATAGATAACGTTTATGCTGTCTAATACTATCCTTCCACAGAAACTGGAGTGCTGTCAGCTTTATACTTTTCTGTTTGGGTTTGCATTTATGACCAATTTAATTAAAAAAAAATCAACTATGGATAAGTGCTATGAACTATGAATGATGAAAAAAGTTTTTACAATATAATTACATGTGCAGGTAATTGGCATCCTATGCATGTGTAGTTTTGTAGCCTGGTGCCCAATGATTCCGGAATAGGCTCCAGAGAGCTACAAGCCTGCTCAGGATTAAATGATAATGAATGAACGAATGGATGGATGGATGGATGTCCACGCAGTGAGTTGTACTCTGGCTTGAAAAGATTCAGAGGAAAAAATCTGCAAGTATTTTGCATTTTACCTATGCACACTTAACAAGCATTTAATTTGATCACCTATGCAAGGAGGATCCTGTTATCATGCTGGATGCAGCTGTGTCATTGAGCTAGAGCAGATGTTTCCCCCCGTCTCTTCATCTCTACCGACTTCAGGCACTGATTAGACTCGCTATGAGAACTGTTGTGCAAGAGAGCTGAAGTTCAGTGCAGGTGTTTGCTGTGCTCAGAAGCTGACGTGTTAGACCCAGCCTGACCCAGTCCTCTGCTCCCTGCCCTGATGGATGAGTTTGGCCCACTCAGCATCTGTCACCCTCTCCTGGGCCAAGTAATGTTCTTGCTCCTCTTTATGAAAGTCAGTCAAGAACAAACAAATCCAGCTTATTATCATACACACAATTATCCTTTTACTTTATTTGGCCATCCTGAAAAAAACAAAGTGGATTCAGGTTAGCATGAAGAGTTGTAAAAAGTGTAAAGTGCCCTCTAGGGCTTTAAAAATATATATTTTATTTGCTTCAATATCAATGACATTGATACTCCCATGTCTTTATGCCATTGAATTTTCTTTACAGGAAACAATAATGCTGTAGTTCCTCATCCTTCAAGGTATGACATACACTGATGTATTTACTAAAAAGGGACAGCCTTCTATCTCCTCTCAGCTGAGGTCTGGGTGATTCCTTATAAAAAATGTTGGTTATTTTTGGTTTTCAAAGAAACACTGTTACAAAAGCTATAGCCTGTACAAATGCCATGCTTGTAATACAGAAGCAAAAATTCTAGGAATAGTAGTCTACCAGTAAATACTTTCTTTTAGGGACCAAACTGTACTGTGTGTGTGTGTGTGTGTGTGTGTGTGTGTGTGTGTGTTTGTTTGTTTGTTTGTTTGAGAAGGGTCAGAATGGTCATACCCTGGTATTTCAAAAAACTGTACTACTCTCCATTTTCAAACCCTCTCATGCATGCATTAGTGATCACCCCCCTAAGATTTTTTTAAATAGCATTAACAAAGCAATTTATCTGTTAAGGGAACAACATACTAACGCAGAATAACACCATTGTAAAGTAATACTCAGGTCTCATTTAAGAAAAAAAGTAATTTATTTTCCATCATGGTGGTGCATCAGGCAGCAGTGCTGCCTCATAGCACCTGGGCTGTTTGGGCATACTTTTGAATCTGGCTCAGTCAGTATAGAGTTTGCATGTACTGGTGTCCTCATGGGTATTCTCATGGTGCTCCGATTTCTTCCCACAATCCAGAGATATGTGTTTTGTATGAACTGTTGAGCATAAATTGTCCTTAGTGTATGAATATGTGTGAATGGCTACCATTTAATGGTCTGATGGCCAGTCCCAATTGTATCTTGAGTTGCCTTATGCCCTGTGCTTCCAGGATAGGCTCCGCACTACCTAACTTGGACCAGGGGTTTGCTAAGTGAGTGAGTGAGTGACTGATTCATTCGTTTTACTATTAGAGCAATTAGCTGCCCCACTGTAATAGCACTATATGGTTAGCACTGAGCAAGAGATCCATTTGTATAGGAATGATTATTTTTGAGGTAAGAAAATGCCCCTTTGGCCAATGAAAATTTTCATTTGCAGATAGTGGATTACAAGGCTTTAGAAATCTAAGTGCAATAGCCAATATTAACCGCACTGTAAATGTGTTCCTGTGGAAATGGAAAAAAAAGTTTTCAAGTAATTGGAAATGTTCAACTGCTTAACCAGGACTCCTTCAACTTTGACCTAGTTTGAAAAGATTTGCACTTTTAAAGCAACTTATTCTATTTCACACATGTCATGTCAATTCACCTCCTTGAGATGATCCTTCTGACAGGTTTCATTTAATCAGACCTAAAACAAGATACAAATGTTCAATAATTTAGCGTCTGACTTTTTGAGATGAATTTAACATACCTTATGAGAGGTGTATTACAGTAGTGTGTTTCTTTTGTTGTTCAGTAGTAGTATTAGCAGTAAACTGCATTGAAACATAGCAAATGCTGGATAAAACCTGCTGCAGGATATTTGTAATGTATTCAGTTTGCTACCAGCTGATTTAGTCCATATTATCCTGATCAGACTAATACAATTCTCCTTCAGCTTTGTAAATAAGACAATATAACCAGTTATTTAGTTTGTCTTTGCTGCCAAAAGGATTGTGCAGTGTGTAATGTACAATGAAAAGGTGGCTGAGTTTAAAATATGCAACAGGGATGCAACTTGCACTTTCTCCCAACTCTGTTTTTATTTTCTTGGATTTCTGGTGAACATACAGTAGCAGAAAACAAGATCTCCTGAAAGCTCCCCTGAAATCCCAGGGCTTTGTCTGCCTGTGTTGGAAATATAATGAGGCAGCGATATAGCTGGGCTGCTTCATCACTCTACTTTGATGGTTTCATATAAGCTCCTCATTAAAAGATGCAGACCATCATTAGGCTAGAAGCCCAGATCAAGGGCAAGTCTATATTATCTGAAATTTACAACCTAAAATGTTATGAGCACTTGTTTCATGAGTTGTTTTTTATAGTTCCTACTGAAGAGTCTTACATTAAAATTTGGGTCATGATGATGTCTGAACTATGGAAACAAATTTATAGTCTTCCAAGTCCTGTTTAGTGCGTACCATATAGATCAAAGTATTTTTTCCAGATTGCAGGATGAACTAACCCACAGATAATAATTATGGATGTGTTCTTCAGTGTATCTGTCCTACTGAGAGCCTAGACATTATGATAACAATCAATAATAACATCCAGATTTGCTTTGAAATAGTGACCAAGCCAAAGTTTTCCAACCTGTTCCTGTTTCTCTGTAATGTTTCTGGACTCTTGATGCTCCATTGACTTTCTGACTGTAGCCCTCAGAGCTGTCACTGAGGAATCATCCTTTTTGGATGCATATCTTTTTATTTATATCTAGCTTGAGTTCATGCCTGGGCAGCTGGAAATGTCAGGCATTTCCCATGGACTAGCTTGGTGTTTAATGAAAGACTGAGTGGGTCAGGCGCATACCACAGACTACTCTCTTGAATGGCATAGCTCCTTGTACGTATACAGTCATGTGGCTATAATCAAAACAGTTTTTGTAAGTAAAACACAGCTCTGCTCTTATACTTCTGATCTAAAATCAGCATGGAGAATCTGCATAATTGGTGAAACAGCTTTGTGAAGCCAAATAAAGACAGAATAAGACAGAATTAACTGGTCTATGAGGCCCACTTTTAAATTACTTACTTCCCATTAGTAAAAGTTGGCACCAATATAAAAATGGAGACTTTAAGCATGGAAAAGTTTGTCGCTTTATCATTAGGGTCAGGAAGAGACTTATTTCTTAAAGACTTTGAACACTTCATTAGCCTGCTATTTGATATATGAGAAAACGTATCCCCAAGATGAAAGGAGCATATTAATAACACAATCTGCCTTTCATACAACACAGGGTCTGTTGAAATGGAACAATAAAAGAACAACAGCTCTTTCAAAAAGGCAAGAAACTTCACTAGTCATATAAGCTTACAACCTGCTACCCTTCCTCTTGTATAGACAGAAACATTTCTAGTAATGTCCTGGATTTTTACACATTCTTCCACAGTATTGCAACACAGTATTGAAAAACTTGATTAATAAAAACAAGCTGAGATTTTAATCTTGGACAGCAGACTGGATATATTTTGAAAGGAATAACTGGTCTGAATGTGAAAGTAAATTGTACATTCACAAAGTGTGCTCTGTTCACTGTTCTTAGGTTAGTCATTAGGTAATAATAAAAATAAATCATAGCTTTAGATTCTGATTTATTGAAATTGGCTCATCTAAACTCCATTTTTGTATTTTTAATTAATAAATCAGATTTGGCATTTCCATTGGAAAAAAGTTGATTGTCCTGGTTTCAAAGGAAAGATATTTATGAAATTTCTTTCATCCTTTTTTCTGTTTTTTGTTTAATGAAACAGATGATGGTAAATTTGGATTTTATTTTGTAGTGGGGAGTCTGAACACAAATATTGTGTTAAACTAATGTTGTGTTAAATTGAATATGTAGAGTAGGCTGTTTTGCGCTGTGCTTGTTAAATGCATCACAACAGTCCTGTTATCACTGTTTTCATATTAATCCTGAGGAGGTGACCAGTGTTCACCTGGTTTACCTCTAACTTGAGCAGCGTAGGTATTGCGTGATGAGTGACTTTCTGTAAAGCTGTAATATGTTTCTACTCAGTAATATGAATTTACTTTGACCTTCTATCAGAGTGGAAGCAGCGTTCTTGCTTACCTGCTCACCCTATGAAGATTTGTCAGTGAAACTGGATTTCTGATTAGTGCCACAGATTTGATATTTTCAGTAACAAAATTCCTGTGCTGACTTTGCATGTAAAGGATTTGTGGAGGAATACCTGGAATACTGATTCTAACACTTAATGTTCACTTAATTAATGTGTGTTAGAATGTTTCTCCTGCATAATAAACATAATGAAGAGGTGGACTCACAGGCCAATTTGACATTTCTTCCATATGAGAGTGGTCTCCTTTCCTGACTACATTTGAAGAGCTGATCCATAAATTATTTCTAAAATATCATTGTAAATGATGGAAGTGTGTTTTACATTTGTTCTATATCCTTATGAGAAGTAAGGTAAAGTGGTCAAGTAATACTTTTTCTTGGATGGCTGACGTGGACCAAATGGCTTACAGGAGCTCACTGGAATATAGTCATCACCTGTCTTTCATGTCTTATCACCTGACTGCTTAGTCATGATGACACAATCACACAACAGAGCACTTCCTGGCATCTTATCCTCCTCAATGTCTCCATCACAACCTTTCACAATTCGCAGCCCTCAGGTTGGAGTGGGTCACTTTGCATGTTGCTTCAGACACTATGACTCAGTCATACAGAAAGCAGAGGCCAGTTTTATGCACAAATTGAAATTCTTGCTTCCTCAGTGTGGAGTGAGGAGAGCCCCTATGTGTCCTGACTGATAGCAGATCTGCTCTTTCACACCTTGGACTATCAAACATTGACACAAGATGGGGAAGTTCAGGGTTTATCACATCTTTAAGCATTGAGCATGCCATGAAATGATTAATCCTAAATCCAAAAGACTGGTATTTTTCAAAAGAAAACTGAAACTGAAGCTTTTGCATTTCAGTTTGCCACAGATATCTAATCTGGTATTACCAGTAGCTAACCTACCAGTATGAGGACTCTGCTAAACACACCTGCCATTAAGCAAGTCCCTCATTATTTCTGTGTATAATCCTAAAGGTGATAGAATTTTATAACAGAACTTCTATCTTTTGTTTCAGTTTCTGTCTTTTGTAGGTATGACTTGCGTTCAAAGTACGACTTTGTGCAATAATGAGAGGAAAAAACAAAACATCTATGACTACTGACTGAAGAGTATGTGCAACAGTAAATTGATTTTTTGTGTTATGTCTATATGAAGCTGCAGACACAGCAGTGATAACCTTCTTCCAGTATATAACTTATCTGTATGGAGGTAATGATATAGAGTATAGTGTTTTGCAGACAATGAACAAACCAAGTCATGTGTGAGGAATGTTTTGTAAAAAAAAAAAAAAAAAAAAAAATCCAATTGCTTCTTAAGGTAAATTTTTCTTATTCAGAAAGGAAAATATTTGCTCATGTTTAGTTTTTCAATCTGATAGTTTCAAAGGACATTCCACACTGAGGTTCAAAATCATGTGAGTGTACAGAAGTCCACCTATTCTTTTCTGCATCTGAATCTGTCTGCCTATAAGAAAATTTTCTCCACATTACTTCTGCAATGATGTGATATTGGTTCTCTGTTTAGCTTTATGGACATAAGCTTAATGTGCTGTGTCTAGTTGGATGCAGTTGGTTGTACAGACCCATATGCCAAGTTTGCAGCAATATACTAAAATACCAAATTAATTATAAAATATAAGTTACAGTATGCAGCACTGATTACTTAATGTTATTTTATACTGCTCCCAGAGATATCTGCTTCAATTATATTTATTTGTTTAGCTGACATTTTTCTCCAAAGTAACTTTTGAAGTTAAGCTACTTACAATGAATTACCCATTCATACAGCTGGGTTTTTTTAACTGGCACCAATTATGCAAAGTACCTTCCTTAAGAGTAGCACAGCAGAATGGAGGCATGAAGCTGGGATCTCTGAGTCCAGAGGCAACAGCTCTATGCTACCTTCTGCCCCCTTGTCAGATGTATGCTGTCAGATACATGCAGGCTGTCAGATATGTACAGAACTGTAAAAAACACACAGAACAGAGCAAAGCTCTATCTTTAAATTTGTTGCTTCATGCTATTGCGGTGGTCTTTAAAACTGTATGACCCTGATGGGTTGAAAGCAAAGCCCAGCTGCTGCAGGGCACATGCCCACAGTTCTTCTTGCCTTCAGGCATCCCCATTTATTTTTACCATGGTAGTGAATGATTCAGGAGGTTCGGCATTCTGGAGAGCACTCTCTGAGCTGCCAGTCTTCACGTGACAAAAGCGTGGTCACTTCCAGCTTGGTCAGCATTCAGAGGAGCATCTGTTAGTGGGCAGATTGGCCACCTCAGAAACTTTTCTGTTTGACTCAAAAAGCAGATCCACAGACTAAACTAATTTTAAAAATCCAAGATACTACCATTGAACTCTTACATACAAAGAACAAAGAAGATATACAATTTAGTGTCTGTACTCTTTTGGAGTCTTGCATTCCCTTGTGGCTGAGGAATGTTCTAAGATGTCTAGGTTCAGGACACAGGAAGTTAAGAAATGTTCAGTTAAAATTTGGCTAGATGACACTTTTAAAAATCTGAATTAAAAACATGTCCCAGAAGCCATCAAAGAAGCAGAATAGAAAGACTCAAAGAAAATGATAGAAACACAGAGGATGTTGTCGTCAAAGACATTTTGTCTGAAGCATGATCATGCAAACACAAGCAACCCCAATATGGTGGCAATAGGACACTTTAATTTCCTTTTGAAACTGTTTTCTATTTCAGCACTCAAACTGGGGTAAATCTCTGTGCTGTCAGGAGGATCTTTGTTTCCGATCTGTCAAGCAGACTGTTTAACTAAAAAGTTTGCCCCAGTGTCTCTGACAGCTGTAGGATTAATAACACCACCACATTAGCTAATCAGTTCATTCTGTCCATTGCCTTGGGACTGGTGTATCAGACCACTCATCACTAAACAGGCTAATGATGCTTTTAGCCATTTCCTCTGGCAATATGGTGTGGTGCATGACCCTCACTGGCATAGGTCATAGTCCATACAGAACAGATGGGCACTGGAAATAGAGTACAGCCATGTAAAAAAGAACCCTGTTGTGCGTTTCTCTAATCTTATCATTTTGTCAAACATTCAGTGCCATAGTGTAACCAGAGTGTCATATCAACTGCAAGAAACATAAAAGGAAGAAAAAGTAAAGCTACTAATACTGGCATAATATATTAAGAATTTATCAATCAGGTCTAAATTAAGTCTCTGAAAAAATGTTTCCTCTGGGTGAAAAAGATGGGATGGCATGGTGGCTCAGTGTGTAGCACTGCTGCCATACAGGGCTTGGATGGGTTGGGTGTGAGTTTGAATCTGGCTCGGTCTGTATGGCCTTTGCATGTTTTCTCCGTTTCCTGTATGTGCTACAGTTTCCTCCCACAGTCGAAAGACATGCATGCAGTTTACTTGGTGACTATAAATTGCCCTTAGTATGTGAACGTGACTGTGTGCAGCCACCCTTTCATGACTGAGTTCCAGTTCAGGTAGTTTCATAAGCCTAGCGTTCAATGATTCTGGGGTAGGCTACCCTGACCAAGGTGAACTTGTTAGTGATGGTGGAAAAAATGCATGCTAAGTATAGTATGTCAGTTTTTGCTTCTTCTTTACTGTGTTTGGTTTTTTGTCTAGAGATTCTCCAAAGAATCCTTTTTACTTAAGGATTGAATATCTGATCTCATACCTTATAAGTAAATCAAATGACTGAAAGCAGAGCTTATGACACGCCACCATCATGACAATGCTTTGAAGCTCCATGTGATATACTGAGCTTGTCCATTAAGTCACAGAATGAACTGGTGTATAGTTTTACTCTGCAGCAAGTCTCAGTCTAATATAAACATTTGTCACCGCTGAGTCAGCCACATTAGCTCTGGCCCACCAATCCCCTAAGGGGGTCTAGATAGAGCATTACATAACCAGAGGGTTTTTAAAGTTGAATCTAACATCTTTTATTCAGCATGGGAGCAAAACTTACACAATAATGCATGGGAACACAGTCTAACCAATTCTGCACTTTAAGGAACATGTCACATAAGTTACCAAATGTATTGTGTACATTGTAGGTAGTATGCTGTTTTCTTATATTGTCCTCTTAAATCTCATGAATTAAACTCACAAAGGCTTTTTACATTGCTAATTGTTCATTAAATCTATCAAAATATGTCTATTTATCATTTAATGAATAGAGCTGACTTCCACTATTCTTAACCTTCACAGATGTGTTTAAAAACTGGTTGTCTTGTTATTCTTGTTTTCTCATTATCAAGGGCCTTAGAAACAGAATTAGCTGCTTTTTATGAAAACCACGCCTGCTACAGTTGCGCTAAAATTTTAAAGAATAGTGATTAATGGAAGAGCTTTGCTTGCACGTAACATATTCCAATTGAAAGAATCTTTCTGTGTTTTGAGAACTGCTCTTGGGGAGTCATGTTGTGGGAAAGAACACTGAAGAATTCTTTATAAAAGCTTGTATAAATAAGTTGTTGTATGAGTCAATAATCTGGAAAAGACAAACAAGGTTTATGACGCATGTGGAAAATCCTTTTAAGGCAAGAGGATGTGGGGACAGGGTACATAATTTCATGATGGGGGTGAGATACAGGATACAGCTCTGTTGCTACAGTAAATTAAAGTCACTAAACTGAAGGTGACACTTCACAGAAACTTAGATTAACATGGAAAAAGCAAGTATTGTAGGGAGACGCATTAGTAATTAAGGACTTAGTCTTTATTCCAGTTGTTCTGTTAGTGCATGTGTTTTTACTCTGTTATAGGGCAACTGGTTACATGACAGTTAAGGACTTCAGTGAACATGAAGCTTTCTGATTTAGGTCGCATGGAGGCTCTGAAAAGTTTGAATAAATATCAAGGTCTAAAAGAGAACACAACTGTAATCATCAACCACACCCATTCACACACTGTGAGCAACTTAAGAGTGACCAGATAACCTGAACACGTGTTGTTATACTGTGGGAAGAAATCCACACAGACATGGGGAGAACATTCCAACTCCACATGGATTGAGACAGATTCAAACTCACAGCAAAACCATCCCAGGCCTTCAGAGGCACCTTTGCTACCTAAAATGTAAATTGTATAAAAGGGTTTCTAAGTCACTAAGTCTAATAAGAATAATATTAGTCAAAGTAAAAAAAACATCCTCAGAAATGGGTACCGTGGCATAAAAAGGATCAGAGCTGTGAAGTTGGGCAACAATGAAGAGTATGCTGCCCTCATTGCAGAAAAAACTGACTCTGCACATAGGGCTGTTTATCCATCATCTCCATTTTGCAGATTTTTTTTCTCCCCCAAGTGATTTACATTCATTTACACATTTATAAATGTGGGTAATTTTTACTGGAGTAATTCGGGGTAAGTGCATTGCAAAAGGATTGTACTGCATTTAATGCTGGGTTGTTAGAGTGGAAGTTACCAGCTGTAACCACTACACCTCCTGCTGTCCAAACAGGTCTTCAAAGTTCTTCAGCATGTGTAGTTTCTCCTTCAGTGTTGCTGGCCAAATGTCATTTATGTCATTATTTTATTAAAAAAAACTAAGTTTATGCCAAGCAAGAATTAGTAGCTTTTGTTAACTTGAGAACTTCCAGGTCAAAAGCTGGGGTCTGAGCCCCTTGCTACTACCTGCCGCAGCAATAACGGTGATTATAATGATTTGCATCCTTACACCAAGTTTCATGGCCCTTGCTGTTTAACAAACTTATCTATCATTCAAGTAGGACCCATCAAATTAAAGAAGTAACATGTAAATCATTTAGAGAGCCACTAGTGTGTTCGGAGTAGTTTGGTGTTTCACAGCTCTGTCCAGCTGTTATAGATACTCTTCCTTGCATCTTATTTGATCTACATCATTCAGACACCTGGTCTTAGAAGATTCCTTCATCACTTTGTATAAAGGATTTTAATTAAAAGGATGATTGCAAGAAAAAAGCACAGATCAACAGTGAGCTTCTGTGCTGCTGTGAATGGTGGTGATGGAAATATAAATGGTGGCTTTTTCTCACTTCATCAAAGTGACAGATGGAACTGCTGTGATTATTTCATAAACACCACATAGAGCTGAATTTATATTGCAATTTTCCTTGGTAATCCCACCCCATCTATGATACCTGCAATGTGCAGTTGGTGTTTTAAAGAGTTGTATTTACAGGTGATTCTGGTTTCCTTTGAATTGCACTCCAGGGGGTTTACAAGGATTAGTCATTCAAGCAACTTCACTCATTCATGTTGTTTGGGAAGCTACCAGTGTGACAACCTCATATACTGAGTGGCAAGGAAAGCTGGAACAGACGGCGAATATCTGCTAAACATTTAAATAAATGTAGTATGCAATCTTTTACTGCCTGTTCAGCATATAAGTGGGCTCAAAATCATTTCATGAAGGTTTACATGTGCTGCTGTAAAACCCCACTGTGGTGGTCATGTGGAAGCAACCCTCTGCTGTGTCTGTGAGATTAATTACAGAGTCTTGTCTGGGGGTACTCGCCTCTTTCATTTTCCTCACTTGTCGCCACAAATGGAAGGCAGAGCCTCTACCATGTCGTACTTTCAGCCATGTCCAATGTGCTGCCCTTGACAGTTTAATTGAAAACAAGTGCTAGTGATTGGGAAAGGTTTGATTTACAAGGCAAGTGAAAATGCTTGCAAGATATCCATCGAGGAAAGACAGCTGACATGCACTGGAATTCTGTGTAAAGTAACCCTTAGTAATAACAATAAGGATCTCTTGATTTATGTCCTGGAAGTGATATTTGTGCTCTCATTATTAAAAATGTATTATTCTACAAGCGTATATTAATCTAAACAATAATCTACGAAGCCAAAACCTTTCTTTTACCTGTGCTCAAACAAAGCATAATGGTGAACTTTAGTTCATTTATTCTTTCTGTAAAGCAAAGTCATAAATTTTAGTATTGCTGTTCAAGCCAACCACATTATATGTGTTTTTCAAATTTGGCAGTTGATGTATTTCCTAATTACTTACAAATTTTAAACCTTGCAAGCATGATTTTAACCCTAAAGTGTGGTGTTTTTTATTGGGTTGACTGATAGCCTAGATGTTTCCCAGCTGCTATGGTAATGTGAGCTGTAAACAAACAGTGAAACACCTTTAACACCTTTAATTTTATGGCCTGTGCCTTTCCAAGAAAGATTGCTACGTCTTGTTTTTGCATACACGCCATGCGTGCTACAGCAAAACCACAGCTAAAAACATGGCTTCAGGACATTCAGTCATAGTATTTACATTTTTATCTAAATAATAAGCTTACACTGTTGCTTTGGCTTGACCTTGGAATCAGAATATTCAGAATTGTTTTGTCATTTGCTTTTAGGATCAAAACTTAAACATTAAATGAGGCTTTAGGCTTTAGATATGCTTTTAGAATTATTGACATGCATTGAGAAGTAAACTAAATGGAAAAGACAATAGATAGAAAAACACTTAGTTACTTTTGGTTGGTTTAAGTCCTTATAAAAAATAGCCATATTATACCACAGTATGTGCTAAAACACTTTGGAACTAATAGGTTATGCTGTGGAACCTAGCCAATGTTTACTAATTTCAAAATGCTCTGGAGACTTGTCCATAGTACTAAAAACAGGTTTACCATGGTAGAGGTGAACTCTTTATGACAACGATGAATGACAATAGAATGTGTGCATTAGTTTTACCATGGGTTACAACGATACAACATTTGGAGGGGTGGGCACATTAAGATCTTGTCAAACTTGTGCAACTGTACCATAGTCACACTTACATAATATTATGTAAGCTAAGACACTGCTGGCTTGTAGCCAAAACCAGTTGTATCCAGAGATGTTGCTATTAACTGGTTCTACAATTAACTGTGGTTAAAAACATCATGGTTTCCAAACTGGGAATTTTAGAAACCATAGTAAAATTTTATTTGGAAGCATTATGTTCCATGTTGCCCTGTATGTGTGGTGTGCCTGGCCCAGCTTGGCTCAGCTGTCTGATTCAGAGAACAAATGTGATGTGAAAATGATTTAGAACACAACATCTCAGTTATATATCCACCAAAAAAGCACCTGAAATCAGTTGTGTTGGAGCATTTTGGATGTTTAAAAATGGTCAAGGGGTAGAAGAAGACAACAGACATTCAGTTTGTGCTGAAAAACAGCAGTCACCAAAGGTTCAAACATGTCAAGTGTGCTTCAGCATCTTTATGATCATCATCAATCTGTCTACACACGTCAAAGTAAAAAATAAACTAGCTAATGTAAAATTAGATGGCTTAAATCAGAGCTCCCTCTGGATGGAGTGGTTCACGGTGAAGCAGCTTGAACATTATTTACATTCAAGATTTCTTTTCATTTAAGTTCATTTTGTGGGGATACCTCACTTTTCCTATAACTGGTGCTCACCAACAGTCCATTCATTGAAAGCGATGGTACACTTTTTACCTACAAAGAGTGAGAAGAGGGATAGGGAGAGACTCTAATCTCTCTAAATATTTCCATTTGTCTATACATCCATCCATTTTCATTAACTCTTTATCTTGAACAGGGTTGGGTAGTCCTGGGGCCTATCCTGAAACCATTTGGTGTAAAGCCATGACATTTATCTCTGGGTGGGATGCCAGTCCATTGCAATATGTATTTCCCTTTATTCAGTATAAATTATTATTAGGTAGCCCAACAGCAAAGCATAAAAATTACTGGATAGTTGATGATGGTGTCAACATTTTTGTCATTTTCCTATGCTGGAAATAATCTTTAATCACTGAATCTGCTATTGACTTTCTGACACGGATTACATGGTAATTCACTTTTCACCTAAAACTACTTCTGATAATGCTGCACTTGTATAAATATATATCTTTTAAAGCATACAGATTGTACCAGTTTTTCATGAATCTAAAGCACATTGATAGCCGATTACTTTGTTTTGTACAACAACCTAAATAACTGCACACTTGCTCACAGATAGTAGTATCAATGCATGTGTTTTGTTTTTTCAAGAAAAAAAATCATCACTCAGCATTCAAAGCTATCATTATTTCAATCAGTTCAGCTGATTTAAGTCTAATTTTTATAAGGAAGATGTTCTGCATATAGCGTTACTTAGAATTATATTTAATTTGTTTTACAAAGAGAAAAGGTTAATGATTACACATTAAATTTTTTATCAGAAGATTTCTTGTTTTGGGATAAAATTTTTCTTTTTGAACAAAAATAAGGCACCAAATACAGTTCAGAGTGTTTCTTTGGAGATCAGCTGCCTTATTGGATTTGGCTGCAGACAGAGTTCACTCATTCTATTTCACAACAGTGGAATAGAGCTTTAGCCATGAACATTATTAACCATGACATGAATATTGCCTTATTTCATTCAGGCTGAGCCTTTTGGAATAATTTAGCAAAAGAAGGTGTGGTTCTCTCGGTAGGCATGACCCTGCTCTCACACAGTGTGTCAGGTAACCTTAGATAAACCCCAGCATTTTCTTATTGGGTATTATTGCTGGAGGCAGTTAGTGATATTGGAGTGAAGAATAACTTTTGTGATCATCCTTACCTGGAGGTGAAGTAGTGTTTTAATAAAATTCCGTGATTGATACAGAATATGATTCTATTGTCTTCTCTCTATAGGATTCAGAAGTGCATGGAGGCCAACCTTGGGAGACTGGATATCCAGAGAGTTGCCTGCGGTTCTGAAAAAGCTGTGCTCTGAGTCCAAAAGCAGCAACAAGACAAGAACTTCACAGCAGGCAGCTGTTGCACTTTTGAACACAAATCTGTGGACTTTGGGACCGAAAGACCATTATCCAGCAGAACAAAAGGCAGTTCTCCTCTATGCTTTTCAGACATCTGAATGGCTCGGCAAGCTATTCAGCATTATTTAGGAATTATTTGGACATTAACAATGAATCTGCTGTCCATACTTCTAATTACTGCTATCTTCATGACTAGCTTTTGTCAAATAACAAGAGCAGACGATGATGTTAAACCACGCTTAAGCTTCATATATGGTAAGTTAAATTTTATTCGGATTTTTGCATATATATCATACATATACATCAGACAAATATGGTAAAACATGTAAACATAGTATTATACAGTGGGTGATTCAAAACAAATTAACACTCTCAAACATTTATATATGCATTGATTGGTCACTTTATTATGAACACCATTCAATACCAGGTATGACCCCCTTTTTTTTCAAAACAGCCTGACATGAATTCAACAAGGTGCTGGAATCATTCCTTAGAGATTCTGGTTCATGTTCACATGATTGCATCATGCTGTTGCTGCAGATTTTTCTGCTACACATTCATGCTGCCAATCTGCCGTTTTACCACATTTCAAAGGTGCTCTACTAGATTCAGATCTGGTGAGTGGGGAGGCCACTGAAGTGCACTGAACTGATTGTCATGTTCATGGAAACAGTTTGAGATGACTTGTGCTTTGTGACATAACCCATTAGCATGCTGAAAGTAGCCATGAGAAGATGGGTAAATTGGGGCCATAAAAGCATGCTCATGGTCAGCAACAATACTCAGACTTTGACATTCAAACAATGCTCAGTTGGTATTAGGGGGCCCAGTGTGTGCCAAGAACACATTATACCCCACCACCAGCCTGAGCTGTTGACATGAAGCAGGTTGGGTCCATGGCTTCAAGCTGTTTATGCCAAATTCTGGCTCTACTTTCTGTGTGTTGCAGAAGAAATCAAGATAAATCAGACCAGGCAACATTTTTCCAGTCTTCAGTTGTCCAGTTTTGGTGAGCTAGTGCCCACTCTAGCCTCAGCTTGCTGGTCTTGGCAGACAGGTCTTCTGCTGTTGTAGCCCACCAAGGCAAGATTCAACTTGTCACATCTTCAGAGAAGCCTTTCGGTCCACCACTGTTGTAAAGAGCGGTTATTTGAGTTACTGTAGCCTTCTGGTCAGCTTGAACCAGTTTGGCCATTCTCCTCTGATCTCTCTCAACAAGGCATTTCCACCCACAGAACTGCCATTTATTAAATGTTTTTTGTTTTTCACACTATATTTTCAAAGCCACTTATTGAAAGCCACCATTTGCATGGTTTTTCCGAGGCAAGGGATGGAACTCATGATCCAGCAGCGCTGACTGGGACATCGAGTGGCTCAAAAACAATAAAGTGAATGTGCAGTGGCTGACCTTAATCCCATTGAGAATCTGTGGGTCTATTTGAAAACTATGGTCCACAAGCATCATCCAACCAACCTGAACAACCTGCTGTGGCTTTGCCAAGATGAAAGGAATAAAGTAACTCCCAAACAGTGTGCAAAGCTTGTACATACTTACCCCAAAAGAATAAAAACTTGCAGCAAAATTTGGCTTTACCGCATTTTAATGTCTGAGGATTGAATACTTACATAAACAGCATATTTCACTGTTTCCGTTTTCTTGAAAAGATCTGCAAAATGTAATGTAATGATAATTTAAGTTTACAGCACATGAGTTCAAAATAAGAATACAGAGTTGACAGCTACATGTGAGTATAGTTTGTAATCCAGGCAATGTTGGTAACTTTTATGGGGTCTGAATACTTTTGCAAGTATGTGTTTATAGCATCTTTTTACTGAAAGGCTAAATCAGCCTAAGGTGACCTCAGAGATACACCCCCAGGCTCATACAGTCATGGCAGGTTTTGCTTTCTTCTGATGCTGTAACACTTACTGGAAAGCAGAAAAAAGTCTGTCCTCCTGGTGGGATGCATCAGGTGGAAGGCCATTTTTTTAATATAGTGTAATAAAACAATAGTGTTACTCCAGTTACAGTAATTGCCCCAGTTGTCATGTACTTGTTAAGAAAAGATATTTATATTTTAGCACTGGACCAGGGAGCTTTCTGTTGGTAGCTTTACAACAATAGTATCAGAATCAATCATCCATTATTAACCACTATATCATAACCAGGGTCTTTTATAGCAACCAATAAAGCTGAAAAGCATATTTTTGCAGTATGAGAGGAAACCAGAGCACCTTTGGTGATTACCTGCAAATTCCACACAGACTGAATCAGATTCAAACCCATGCCCAAACAGCCCAGGTGCTACTCACTGCACCAACGTGTCAATCAGAAACATGCGTTGACAAATTTGGGAGTTTTCCCTTCCACTTAATATCAGTGTGGGTACAAACCCTGTATTTTTCATCCATTCCAGTTAAGGGTAAAAAAGTAAGGTACACTTTAAAAATAGGTGGCATGCTAAAGATCTTGTCTGTGACAATTATGGTACAGTGTAGCTCTTCATTTACATGCAAATAGATCATTTGGTAAATAATAGGTTACTATCAGTGTGTCAACATTTGTTGACAACACAGACTCAGTGTGATGCATAGCAAATAATCCTCATTGTTTTTTTTTCCTACAAGCTAATGTTTTCCTTTTGGGTTTAACTTGATTACTTTGCATTAGAAAATCCACTAGAATCCACTCATCATCGTAGCCTTGAAGCAGGAGATAACTGGTTTAAAAATTTGGACCATAATTGGAAAGTCTGTTTTGAAATACACAGAGTTGAGGGCAATTATCAGTTTGTAAGAAGTCAGAGGGAGCCAGGTGCAAGGTGATCTCTGCAAAGAAAAATGATAGTTGTCGCAGATGTTCTTCAAGGCCATGGTGCCTGTGGGGAAAATACTGTATTGCAGTCATTTCTTAAATTTGGAAGGTTAGGGTGTTGGTGACAGGTCCAGAGATTTGTTGAAAGTTTTCATATTACTATATTTTATGTATCTCGTGATACTGCAAGCATTTAGTCACTAGCTCAAGGAAAAGGACTAAAAGAGGGCGTAGAAATCTGAGATATAAATGAGAAGAGTATGAACTTGCATTCTTTTCCTAGAAATTTACTTTGCTTGCCTTCTGTCTGACATAATGAATTATACACCATAAAACGTGAGCGACAAAGGAATAAAGAGGAAACCAAGCGTTTATGATTTTCACAAGTTATTTTCTTTCTTTAACCAACTTCTCTTCTTTAGACTAATGTGTCCTTTCTAGTACTGTACTGTTTGCTCACAGGCTTGAATTAAAGTTGTAGATATAGGATGGAGGACTTCAGTCTCAGTAGTAAAGACAGCTTGTCTCAGCAGTGGATTTTTTATTCTATGGGCATTATTATTATTAAAGTGCTCTTTGCAGGTCATTTTGCAGGTGTTTATGTGCTCTTTAAATATATATATTTGTGATCGAACAAAAAAGAAACAAATTCTTGTGCTGGTTCTGGACTTAAATAAACCATGTTTATAAAGAGGGGCCAATGAAGGATGGCCTTGAGAGATAAATCTTTCAGCATACCTGCACTTACCCTGACCCAAGGCAGCTCTAGATGCTGGCGCAAATGCAAAATAAACCAACTAAAATGCTTATAGTTATAGAAATGTAGGGTTCCACCATGGAACATAAGATCCAGTCATGCACTCATAAATCCCAGAGTTTCACCATACATGAATGTCAGGACTGCCATGATATGGAGTGGGAAAAGTGTCTTTTCCTCTGCCCAGTCATGATGTCGCCTCGATATTCATGCACTGTTCTTGACACTTCACTCCAACACTTCGGCAATAGGAGAACTTCCACAGAGAAGCTTCCCTTCCCCTAAATGAGGAAGCTAATCTGCCATGAATAATGAATGGAGATTTCAGGGTGTTATGTGCGAACATTTGTCTGGTTCCTATTATGCTCCTATTGGAGGGAAACCCAAGGGGATCACAAGCTCAGACAGGCAGTGTGCATTTGCTGTTCCCCTTTATGCTCAGAGCTATAATGTAGATCACTCTGTAAAGCTTTAAGTATGTAATATAGCTATTTTAACTGGCAGCCAAACAGTTGGTATGGAGTTGGAGGGGGGCAGAAAACTGCTAATTCTGTAGATAAAGAAAAGACACACAAAAGAAGAGTTAACAGCGGGTACAATACTTGTGCATTGAAGCTTACAGCTATGAAACAGTTGTAGTGTTAGGGCTCTGTGGTGGCCTGTAGGGATACGTACATGCTTGCAGAGCCTGAATCGGAGCTGACTGAGACTTGCCAGCTGCTGTAGACCAAATCACTTTAGACCAAAACCCAATAGAACAAATTAATTCTTTGCCCTGAAGCTTTGTGCAATATGCTTTATTATTTATTGAGTGGGGGTAACAAAATATGAATGCACAATATTTTCTCTGCAAGAAAACTGTTTTGTATAATGTTGATTTTAATTTCAGATGTTTACTTGCACTGTGGATGACTTTTCTTAAAAAACATTAAGTATTTAACTCCATGGCTTGCATAATTTGTTAATAGACTACAGATTTCATACTTTATAGACCTGTACTGACTGCAATAACACAGAGATAGGTATGAATAAATTAATTTATTCATAAACTAGAATAAATTACACTCATGTCTGATGAAGCATTTATTCATACAAGGAGTACTGCCTGCAGTTAGAAACATTATCAAGCTAAAATCTCTGCAACAGTATATAAAACAAGACAGGTTGCTAAGATTTAGATTTTTCTGCTGTTTATGGGACCCCATTTTTAGGTGCTGCATAAGAACGGTCATAAATCATAATTGACAAACGTGTCTTCTTGACAAAAAACTGCCTTCCTTTTGACTTTGTTTTCATATTGTACATATTTCATATTTTCATCTTTGTGCACTGCTGCATCTGAAAAGGCCACAATCTTGACAAATTAGAATCTGCACTCTTTACCAGAATAGACTTCAGTGTGGTGAGGCCACGGTGTCTGGTTATCTAGATAAGAGGTTAGGTGTTGAACAGCCCGGATTCGTGAGGACCTGAAGGGAGGACTGGTCTGCACAGTTAACCCCTGCTGTGCTTGTGTCAAATGCTGCCTGCTGTTCCAGAATAGATGGTTGACAGTTGGCAAGTATGGAGGCCCATAGCTGAGCAACCTTTTAAGGACTTAAAATTGATTCTCAGTCTGTACTGTTAGTGCTCAGCTGTCATATTATTTTCAGCAGTTTCTCCCAGTAAGAGAGAGCGCTGTAATTTTTTTGCTGAAAATTTTAATCAAATGTGTGCCTTTGCAACATTTCATCCCATTCGTTGCTGTATTTTTTTGCAGCCTGTCCAGAACTTGGTCATTTCAACAAGGCACGGATCCAGAAACATGCACGCTCTGCCTTCTCCTTGTCCTCTGGATATCCAGTTCACCCTTCACTCTGATATGTAAATTACACATAAAGCACTAACGCTGAAGGATTATTGGTGCAGTACTGATTAAACCGTTCCTTTCTGGGGCCAGATTTCTGTTGTAGACAGACAGTGACGCAGCCTCTGGACAGTGCCTGTGATCTCCAGCTGTCTATTGTTTCTCTGCTTTACCCCTTTGAGGTTGTGACCCAGGTAAGGCCCCTGAGGTCTGGGTGTTGGCTTCCTTTGTTACATATGTTTTGAGGCATGTGAGCTTTAATGAGATACAGTCTCTCCCTAGTCAGTGGCCATGGGCAGGGATGGAAATCCTCTTCCCCAAACAACTCCCCAGCCCCACACCCACCTGCACTGTCACAGTTGCCTTTCTAATTGCCTTTCTTGAAGTTATGACAGTTTAAAACTGCACATCTACATCCTCTTTTGATTTTTGTTTATAGATTTCACCTTATCTTAATCATAATTATAATGCAAGCTGCTGTTCAGCTGAACAGGGTATTAACATCTGCAGATGAGTAGTTGTGGCCCATGGCCTTTAGGACAACATTAACATTTAGCGTCTCCCCAATCCTGAATGTCACTGCGGGAAGAAAATCTCTCTAGTAAACCTAATACTGCTCTGTATAGTTTCTGCCACACAGAAGTACCATTTGTGACTTAAACTGTATTTTTTGAATAGAAAATGGACTGAACTTTATGCAATCAACAAAACAGGTTTCTGTTCCTTTTTAAGGCCGATTCTTGCCCTTCATACCGTACTGGATCCTGCTGCAGCATATTAATCGTATGTCCTAAAAGACAACTTCATCAATTAGCCCATAAATGGATTAGCAGACCAAATGAACCTCATTATATTATGCATTATGTTTAATTGCATAATAATGGCAGCAGCTGCTGGTGGCAGAACCAAGTCCTCTGTGTATGACTCTGCAGCTGAGTCTGAACGGGTTACACAGGACACACCGTACAGCCATTCTGAGGTTCGGCACGTAGCCTGGAAAGGCCACAGTGCAAAGGGGAGTCAGTAACCAGTGCCAATGGTAGCCCATGGCCCTTGTGTGGGGACGGGCAGCTGGTTAAACAGTGCACTGATGAATATGCCCAGAGCCCCTCTACCAAATGGAAACCCTCAGCTAAAATTGACAAAACCATAGTGATGCCCTGCCTCCAACTGTTAACTATCTGCCTCCGCATCTGTTTGCACAGCTGCCACAATGCTCTATACAGTAAAGAACTTGTAATATACATTTTACTTGATGGATTAGGAAAATTGTGATAGAACCAGAAAATGGTCAGAGTTCTACCCACAGTTAGTAACTAGAAAAGTCTCTTGTATTAATCTATGTTGAACAGAATGTTTATTAGCATGTGTTTAACTTCCTCTGCTGTCTGTAGCAAGATTATAAACATGTCATGGTTATAGGAGGACATGCTTTCAACCACTGTGGGACATATAGAGAGTGAGGTGGAATGAGACTGCACATTGCCACTGTGATTCATCCTCCCTGCTGAGTGACAGTGTCCACTTGACTGCAAGCACAAGCACCCCTGCATTCAATGGGTGGAACAGGTAATCCCAACTATAACTTGGGACCTAGGGAACAGCTGGAGTCACTTGTAGAAGCTGAGCTGAAGTCCTACTTGCTAACTTAGCACTTAAGCTGAACTCTGATTAATAACTGTGGTGGTAACTATTGTAGTATCTGTGAAACTGGTTAAACTACTGGCTTTTGGAATACACCCAAAAAAAGAGAAAACTATTGCCATATCGCTTCATTGTTTATACAGCTTATGAAAAAATAGAACCAGCATCACTGCATTATAAACTTAAAGTGTGTGCAGTCCAAAGACACATGGCCTGTAAAATATCCAGATTTCACAGGTGTGATACACAACCTCTTTGGCTTTGAGCTACATTAAGCTGGTGTTTAGTAACAAGGGCTGCAAAAATTGGGTACATTTCAAGGGGTTGTAGGTGATTTCTTGCCAGAAAAAATGTTAAAATTAAGTTCATATCTTCTGCCCTCAAGCCTCTAAAATTGATCCTGAATGCCAAGGCACAAATTGTATTTGACCTGAATAAGCACTCCCATGTATCTTCCCTCCTCGTCTCTCTCAACTGGCTTCCTTTGGGTAAACATACAGAATTCAAGACTCTGGTCACAGGATCATCAACAGACCTGCCCAGTACCTTAATGGGTTGATTAGTCCTTGCACTGCATTAAGATGGATGCTCTCCGCTACCTTTGGTACTTAGTGGTCCCACCCTTGAGAGATCCAAAATCAAAATTCCATAGGTTCTCTGTTTTGGCTGCCATATGATAGCATGACTTCCTTCTTTGCCTCAGAACTGCTGTCTCTCTGAGCATTTAAGAAAGGTTTCAAACTGCACTGCCTGTGGACCACTTCTCTGTGAATCTCCTAAATGTTCAGTAACATTGCATTACATGACCTGTCACAATCACTCCGGTATTTTTAATACTCTGTTAGCAAATTACTTGTATAACATGCACTAGTAAAAGGGGTGGTATTGAACTGTACAGTGCAAATCACTTTTCTGCATATATAACTCTTAGTAAGCTGTTTTACTTCCCTTTGAGAAAACATCTTTAAAATGAATAAAAGTGAATGCAAATGTAATCCTATTTATACCGTTATAGAAGAGCAACACAACAGAAATACATATAGTAGTTTAACACTGTGATGTCACATCCTGTTTATAACTGTCTTTGCTTGACATCATAACCTAGCAGCACACTAAGTAAGAGTCTGTTTCTGTTCATTTGTCCAGAGCTTATGTAACGATTACTCTTCTTTCACTGAATACAGATGGAAAGTTGATGTAAACAGGGAATGCTATACTGCACTTCAAGATGTGGAAGGGGTGTAATTGTGTTCTATATTATGTGCCCTGCCTTGGAGATATAGAAAATAGTAAGACTATTAGTTTTGTTTATGACATCAGGGCAGTGGTCCAATTGGACAAAAGGAAGAAGTTGGGCATGTAAAGTACTGTAAACTGTAAAGTAGCTACTGCAAATACTATATGACAACTAAAAAATTCTGCTTTATTACTGATCTGAACATTCTTTTTGTTCCACCTGTAAATCTGTATGTCCAAAAATCCTATATTTGACGCAGACTGAGTGCATGACAGAAGGGGATATTTACTGTTAAGAGACAAAAAAAATATTGATTTCAAAAATTCACCTATACAGAAGCATGCTTTAGACTCTGAAAGTGGTGATATACACAGTGAAAGATTGTTTACCTCTTTTCAGTGAATGCTGAGA
The DNA here is from genome assembly GCA_900497675.1 of Arapaima gigas. NCBI lineage: Eukaryota > Metazoa > Chordata > Actinopteri > Osteoglossiformes > Osteoglossidae > Arapaima > Arapaima gigas. The sequence goes on along the minus strand of UFQX01000183.1, from coordinate 3,329,754 downwards.
ATTGGGTTTTCTTTTTTGTGGATTGGTCATTTCTGAACTTCCTCCCTTGTTCCAATATTCCTCCGAACTTGTTTTAATATAGTCGTGGCATGAAGCTGAGTCAGTTACAGTAGCACCACTTCAAAACAATCTTGATTCCATAGAATTTTCAAGGTCATTAGTTTATGGTTTTTAGTGGCTATCCTCTTAAGTGATTGCTGTCGGTGAGCTTTGACTTGTGACCAGTTTCTATTTGCCTGATTTAACACATGCTGTTGTGGTTTTTGTCACTGTTTTCTACCACATGCACCTGTTATTTAGACACTGAATATTTTTTCTCTGTTAGCTGTATCAAGTTTCTTTAGAAATAAACATTTTAAGTGCTATTATCAAACTTTATTTGCAGATCAAATACACTAGTATTTAGTACATAATCAGCATAAAACTGTTCTATATACTTGCTTTATTATTTTCAGGTGATGTGAAACTCACAATCACTCTGAGAGCTCATATTAAATAAAAACACAGGACACTGAATTGCTCCTATAACAATTTGGAAACTGGTATCAAGACGTTTGTTGAGGGTTTTTCGAAGACCTCATGAGCTTAGTGCTTTGCTTTGCAGGCCAAAGGCCTATACTCAGTGGAATAATTAAATTTGGTTACAGTATTAGAAAAGAATGAATAGAATTCTCATAGTCATTATTCATTTGCTATGTCTTCATCCAGCTAACTGTGTTAAATCTTGCATTGAATTTGATCACTTTAAATAAAATCAGAAAACTTTCTGAACAGATTAGAAGACATTAACTAAAATGAAAGTCATGTAGACGAAGCCGAAAAGAAGTTCACTATATACACAAGTGTATCTGGTCCCCCTAAGATCAAGCAGTCGTACACTGTGATGACAGTTTGGCAGCAGTGCATGAAGAGCTGAGCTGCAGAGCAAGCCACAACTGTTCACTAATAAGGACTTTTTCTGTTGTTTTTCTCTTGATCCAGATTCGAAGGAGAGGTCAGCCAAAAGATTCTCCGCAGACGGGGTTTTCAATTACACCTCTCTGCTCCTCAGCCCAGAAGATGGTATGCTGTATGTTGGTGCTAGAGAGACTCTATTTGCTTTAAACCTCTCTGATATCAGCAAAACAAAGCTGCAAAGGAATGTAAGTGACTGCTCCACACACACACACACACACACACACACACACACACACACACACACACACACACACACTTGGGTAACAGCATTATGACTAAATCCATAATCTTCTCTTGTGTTTATGGTCGTTTTTATCATGGTCTCATTTTCATTATCAGCTGACATGGAGTACACCAAACAAGAAAAGAGAAGAATGCAGTTTCAAGGGGAAAGACCTTCATGTAAGACAGACATGTCAGAAAGCTATTAACCTGTTGTTTGTAGTATATAAGCCTTCGAGAAAAAAAGATTTGTGACCTTTATCAGAATATCAGGCCATCGCAGCAAAAAACATCATTTCTTTATATTTTTCATTGTGAAATACAGAAAATTAAGTTTCACATACATGTGATCATTTGCTTTGCAACAATTCTAATCTACAAGAAGTTAAAAATAATAAAGTTTACATGCTAAGCAGTTATATGAGAGAAGGCAAGTCAAGTGTCTTGGTTGAATGTTTTCTTATTGCTGTATTCAGGTCTCTTTTTGTATATTTCATACCTGACACATTCATTTGTGCTTTCTTTCCCCTAGACGGATTGCTTCAATTATATCAAGATTTTATTGCGACTGAACACCACTCACCTTTACGTGTGTGGAACATATGCCTTTAGTCCTGTCTGTGCATACATAGTAAGTACACGGGTTAAAGTCTTTCTATGCTTCCAGCATCTCCTCACAGTCTCCTATGGAGAATCACAGAATTTAATTACAGACTCAATTAATTTACAGAGTCTATTAAAATGCTGTATCACTTCTTCTGTTGCAAACACAAAGCTGAAGGTACTCTTCAATCTCCTCATGTTTGACATTAAGTATGACCTTCTGACTATGAGTTGATGCCATTTAACAGAGGCACCATAAGAGTTAAAAGGCATTAACTATTAAAAAGCACAGGTTCTTGTAGAATACTTACTTTCTGTATTCTGAACAGAGAAGATATCACTCAGCTGTTACTGACATTTCAACAATAATGAACTCCATATCTGCAGCATTAATATCAACCATTAATGTCAACCAGACATCACACTAGAAGAACAACAGTGGTCCGGAGTCTGAACTCTTGGCTGAACTTTGGGTTTTAAACCAGATGTCCAGACTCACATTTACTTGCCTACTGTTATCAGTTGCACTGATAGGTTCTAGATGACTGAGACAGGAACATCTGCAAGATCTTATATGGACTACAAATGTTTATGGCAGCTCTAAACTCAAAGTCTTGTTCTTATAAGTAGGGTATAGTTTGCTAGAATATTATTTTCAGTAGCACTGTATTTGTTATTAATAATGTAGCTCAGATTAATGCAAAAGGATTTAAATGTCAGGTCCAGAGACAATCAGAATAACAGTGTAAAAGCTTTGCGCCTTATAATTGCTTTTATCTGTCCCACAGAACACTTTGGACTTCACTCTGGTGAGGAGTAACGCTGGAGCGATTGTGACAGAGGATGGCCGCAATCGCTGTCCCTTCAATCCAGAGTATAAATCCACAGCCATCATGGTTGGTAAGGGCTGCAAACACTTGCACAAAAGTCCCAAAAGGCCCAGATCATGCTGCTCCTTATTCTGTGCAAAAACTGCACAGTAGTTGCGGACAATGCATGTCTCTTAATTTGCCTTGGCATGTGTGTTTTAACCTTGTCCTCCCTTCAATTTTAAGATGAAGAGCTGTATGGCGGCACCGTTAGTAACTTCCAAGGAAACGAGCCCATCATTTACAAGAGCCTTGGCCAAGGAACTGCCTTAAAAACAGAAAATTCACTGAACTGGCTTCAAGGTAAACACTTCATCCTGCAATCAGAGCAATCTTTTTCCAGCAGCATGTTCCATTTCTCTTTTTTCATACTAGCCAAAACAATAAGTTCCCACAGCAAAAGTCATTAAGAAACTGTTTTTTGCCTCAAGCCAACAGTAGAAATACAAGGTTTTAACAAGAAAATTCTGATCATTGTTGTAGCACACTTATATCAAGAAGCCTTTATTGTACCAGTCTATAAGATGGAGTTTCCCTTGTTCTCTTGGGCAGCACACCATGCGTACAGTGTATTTCGGGCTTATATTTACATTTCTGAATCAAAAAAAGTTTGCACTACCCCAAGTTGCCAATAACAAAATGCACAAGATGAAAGGAGTTCTCTGATCCAGAATTTCTTTTGTCGTTCCCTCAGACCCCGCCTTTGTGGGCTCTGCTTACATCCAGGAGAGCCTGCCCAAGGGCAACCAGGTTGGCGATGACGATAAGATTTACTTCTTCTTCAGCGAGGCGGGAAAGGAGTTTGATTTCTTTGATAACACCATTGTTTCGCGCATTGCTCGTGTGTGTAAGGTGAGAGACCTGTGGGACTGGGGGAGGGGTGGGCTCTTCACTGCAGCAAACCTGCTGCAAAGGGGAGGGGGGGGGTCACATCTAATGAGGAACACCATCCTTGACACAATAATGTCTTTCCTTATAAATTATGTGTGTGCCTGTATATGCATGTTATGTGGTCTCACACTGCAACAAAACACCTGCCTGAAACTTCTGAGACGATATAGCCCTACAGTTAGTTCACAGCTGGAAAAATTGTTTTCATGCAGGCCTCAGCCATATTTTTTTTCTTTTTTTCCCTCACAATTGTTTTAGGTGACAGGGTCTGTTGCCAAGGGAGAGCTATGATAGAACATACATTAGGGATGGCAGAACATCAGTTTACCTTATGGAATACCATGGATTTTATTGTTGTGATCATGAAACAAAGCACTGGCATTATTTGAATGCTAAAGAGCTTTTTGGTTCTCCCTGTGTTAAAGACAACAGCAAGGACCAGACAAGAGTATCACAGCTCCCTGTATACAAAAGCCTTAATACAAACAGTCCTTGGGGCATTGTGTTATGCAGAGTGGCAGCTTCCCAGCAAACTGGCCGCTTCTTAACTCTATATATGGTTGTGTTTGACTGTAATGCAGCCACACCACAGAGCAGCAGACGCAAACTGTATGAGGGAGATGCGAACATCGCCACCACTGACTCTTTTCGGTTCCGCATGACCCAAACGCAATGCTCCATGAGCTTCTGTTTGTTTAAACCTACAGAGATAAACTGAATCCAGGCATGTGCTGTTTTTTTAAATAGCTGAATATTCAGGTTATGATGCTGTACTTTACATGATACAAGCAATAGCTGCGATGCTGGGTGTCTTCTATTTATGGTCTGACAAGGCTGCTGCTTGGCACAGACGCGTGTACAGAGGACAACGAAATACACACTAGGCGTCTGTAATGGCGTTGTGTTTGTAGGAATGCCCTGCACGTTTCCCTCCCTCCTTTTGATAATAAAGCGTGTGCCTGTCCATGAAGGGCGGCTTGACGCACTGCCTACGTGAGTGCACCCCTCCCATCTGCAGCAGAAACAAACATCAACCAGACCTTTCAAGCGACTGTAAACAGTTGAACATATACAGGTGCACAGCATTTCTCACACATGTCCAGCTTGTATTGTTTAATACTACAAGAATGGATTACTTTTATTGTTTTTTAAACTTATTAGTATTGGTATTATATAGTTATTTGATTAGCTGACATCAGTTGCTTTGTTTAATTACTGGATGTGTTACTGATACATTTCATTTTAAATATCTTACTACGCATACTACAGTAAGGACACTTTTGGTACTTTAAACAGCACCCTTTTCTCCTCCCCCTTCAGCTTTGATTGCTTACATTACTGGCTTGCTAAATTGAATTAATGCATTTATGTACAATATTTTTAATTTTCTTATATTGTAGTAATTGTTCCCAGAATTGTTTTTAATGAAACACCCTCTATATAATAGACCTATAAAAATGTTTCACAATGCACTGGCATAAATGCAAATTTTTTTTCTCAGTCACATGTAGCAAATTACAGCAGGAAGCCAGCCTACAGAGCAAAATACAGGAAATATGTGATTAATGAGAAATAAAATTGAATGTTTGAGCTTAACTGTGTCAAGATGATGAACTTGAGCCTGCCAGTGAGTTAATTATACTAGTTAACCTGGTTTATGTAATATGGTATTTATCGTCAATAATAATTATACAAATAACAACGGTATTTGAGAAATAAAATATTTATTATAACTTTCGCTTTCATTATTAGACAAAGTGGAGGCTTCGGTGGTAATAAATTGGTACCATTAATAATAAATAAACATGTTTTTTGTAGTAATTAATTGAGCTCCATACATTGTAGCAGAACAGGAACTTATTGTAGGCAGGATGTGTAGCCCTGCTTAGCAGATCAGTGTTCTCTGTAGAAGGTGAGAAATGCTGCCATAACAGAAGATACTGATCTTTGCAGGGAGTGGGTCTGGGGCTCATGGCAGGGACGGGTTAGGAGGGCAGTATTTGTAGATACTTGGCCAGACAGGCAGTGCTGCAGTGCAGCAAGGCTGTGAGGAAAACTTTGATAACATACACACATTGTGTTATTATTTCTCCCTGCCTCCTCTCTTGCGCTTTCTGTCTCTCTCACTCACACACTCCCTTTTTGGTTGTTTATTCAGGTGTTTAGGACAAGGTTCCACTGACAGTCAAATTAGGGAATTATATATTGTGAGCTGCAAGCTTGGTTCATTCAAAGTATCTCTTTATTCTTCATCCTTTGTGGTTCTACCAAAAGTAGAATTTCTTCTCAACTTTATGTCATATATCTATAAAAATAAATAAAAAAATAAATAAATAAATACTTTTTTTTTTTCTCTGACTTTGCTGGCCCATTGCAAAATAGATATTGTGTATCACACCGATCTGACTTGAAGGGTTAACATGTAGTGACTTCTGGTCATGGATAGACAAGGAAGGGCTCTCAGGCATACTGCTCACTCAGGCAAAATAACAACACAGAGTAGAGCTGTTTTTCTCCAGTTGGGTATTACAGGGAGTAATTGAAAGTCTATCTTGCTTCAGTTTACATGCATGATTGTTAGTGTTTCACTTGAGAAGGAGGTTTATGGTGCTGAGTATGAAGGCAGAACTGGAGAAACAAGAATGGTTATTTTACTATGTTAGCAAACTCCAAAACTTTACAAATATAACTCCAGAGTTAGATAGTAACTATATATGAATAATATTTGAAAAGCCATTTTATTCCAAACTGCTGCTTATCAGAGGTTATGCATGTTGTCTTGAAGTACAATGCAGGAGTTGAGAAGGATTCAGATTTTCCATTGCTTCGGGGCAATTGTGTTGAACTCTGTCCCAGTCATGTCCCATTTTTGTGATTGCTGAGCAGAGCCCTCCATTGGACAGTTTGTGTACAGCATGTCTTCTTAGCAGTGAAAGACACTTCTGGCTTCTTTTGGCCACAGGGGGACATAGGAGGAGAAAGGGTACTGCAGAAGAAATGGACCACCTTCCTGAAGGCCCAGCTGCTTTGCTCCCTCCCTGATGATGGCTTTCCTTTTAATATCATCCAAGACATGTTTGTGCTGCAGACCGACAAGGAGAACTGGAAGAACACCATGTTCTATGGAGTTTTCACATCTCAGTGGTAAGGGAGGGACAGGGCGTGCACTGATATTGCCGATACAAAGCATTCCCACATGGCAAATCCCTCAGGCCCTCCAGTATATCTTACTAGTAATACACTGCAAATCGCATCACATGCAGACAGAAAATGATGCATTTTATTGCAGAATATTTATTATTGGTATACATTCTTGACCTATATTTATTGTGAGAAGCCTAGAGCTAAACCTACATGTGCTCACAAAACTAGAATTAAACAAAAACTTTCACTTTCTCAACATGTTGTCAAAGTGAGCAGTTGCATGTCAATTCACGTTGGAACCTGATAGTGACCCACCCATATGCGGGCCTGTTGTATTCTAATCTTGTTTTGCAGTGTTTTGAGTTCAAATAAGTGTTGTCATGCAGTCAGTGACATTTATGTATGACACACTGTCACTGTGTTGGGTGTGCACCAGCAGAAGTGTGGGTTTGTTTTTGTGTGTGACCTGTTTTGCCTTGTGCCCTCAGGTATAAAGGTGCTTCAGGGAGCTCAGCAGTGTGTGCCTTCACAATGGAGCAGGTGCAGAGGGCGTTTAACGGCCGCTACCGTGAGGTCAATCGGGAGACTCAGCAATGGTATACCTACAACCACCCTGTGCCTGAACCACGCCCTGGAGCGGTGAGCATGTATCTCTGACCCCTTCCTCAAGAAAACATCTAAAAGCTTCCGTCTTTCTTCCGTCTGGTCTTTGCATTTTCAATGAATTCCCGGTTTACTGTCAACCTTCCTCACAGTGCATCACTAATGCTGCTCGGGAGATGAACATCCCATCCTCTCTGCACATGCCAGACAAGGTGCTGAACTTTGTGAAAGACCACTTCCTGATGGATACTGTAGTGCGCAGCACCCCTCTCCTGCTGAAGCGCAGTGTGAGCTACACTCAGATTGCTGTGCACAGGATCCAGGCCTTGAACAAAGCATACGATGTGCTATTCATCGGCACAGGTGTGTGAATTTATCTCAACAACAGTTTGTGCACATTACATCAGAATTTCAGGCCAAAATAAACTGCAAATGTGATGTCCCCCTTGTCAGATGATGGGAAGTTGCACAAAGCTATTAACACAAACGGCAGGATGCACATCATTGAAGAAATTGACGTGTTTCCTCAACCCCAGCCTGTGCAACATATTGAACTGGATGCAGAAAAGGTAAAATACCTAATTTCAGTGTCTGATATTCTGCCCTTTTTAGACATTACAGCGGTTCTAAAATGTATGGATCTAAATGTCTCATTTTGTTTTTCATATATAGAAGCAATATTCCTTTTCTGTACTTTGTGTGCATGAGGAGTGTATGAAATTTTCATTAGTGTGTATGCCTTTCTTGGTAAGCCATGACACATGATCATGTTCATACTGGAGTACTATATGAGTGGGAAATGCAGTGTCCATCTTTAAGGTTTATGATTGTTCATCCATCTCCTTAGGGTCTGCTGTTTTTGTCCTCCTACTCGGGCTTGGCTGAGGTCCCTGTAGCCAACTGCAGTAACTACCAGAGCTGTGGGGAGTGTATTTTGTCTCGAGACCCCTACTGTGCCTGGACTGAGAAGCAGAAGCAATGCCTTGATATCACGCAAAGACCCCTTGAGAAGTGAGTCTGTCTGTGCATCTTGTTTTCCAAGTATCACAGAGACATCAGTTCAAAACTGATTCAGAACACTGCATTTTGTGATGTGTTGCTGAAGTAAACGGTACTATTTAAAGAGAGAACAATGCTAATTAAATGTTTTCACAGTAGGAAATAAAAATAGACTGTTATCAGTCTGTAGTTCTAAAGCAAGTATGACATGCCTTGACTGTACAATTATAAACCAGTTTTCATCATAGCAGAATCATATAGTATGTATAGTGCTAAGCTTCATGTTCATAAACTCATTGACGTGAAGTAAACTGAGGACAGGGGGTGTCTCTCAGTGGAAAATTACTCTGTTGCGTTGTGGGCCCTAAGCATATCTTGTATATAAGAATCAATGACCAATGGGCTTGAGGATCCTGTCTGAAAGCTGACTTATCCAGCATTGTTTTTCAGCCACTGGCAGCAGGATGTGGAAGAAGCCAACACATCTGCCATCTGCAATAGAACAACAGGCAGTACTCGCTCTTCAAAGCCCACCGTTACTCGTAAGCACTTTGTCTTCACTTCAGTTTACTGTGTTCCAAATTGAGTCTTTTTTATGAATACATTTAACTTGCCTTTATTCTGTGAATGAATATGTGGAATAGACAGATGGACAGATAGATAGATGGATGGATGATGGATAGATTTGTATGTGTCATACTCATCTTCACACTTCTTTTACTAGGTCAGAATCTTTAGTCTGATAACTACATTCTACTTCAAATTGACTAATGGAATTAAGTGTGTGTCATTGCTTTATATTTTCAACATAAAATTGTTATATTGTTACGGTGTGTAACTACCCTTCTATGAAAATATTTCATAAATGTTCTAGGTTAAGTCTGACTATAAAGCAGGATTGCTGAAATGAAATTTTGCTTTTTCTGTGTTGTAACAGGTCTGTCTGAGTGCCAGGAAGTCGTCATCCCAGCCAACACCTTCAGAGTCCTGCCTTGCTCTTTGCGCTCCAACCTCGCAGAGAGGAAGTGGGAGTACAGCGAGAGTGCCAGCCCCTTCCTGTACATCAGTTCAGAGGGGGGACTTGTGGTGGTGGCCCAGGCTGACAAAGAAGAGATCTACCAATGCTGGTCTGTTGAGGAAGGCTACCGGCAAATTCTCGCCAATTATTGTGTGAGAGCTGAGGGTCGGACAGAAAGCACCACGCTGACCGGACATTCTCGGACTGAACAGATCCACAAAGACACCATCATCCTGCCTGGTGAGGCACGGTTGCCTTCAGTCAACACAAAGACCTACTGGAATGAACTTATTATTGTATGCACGCTGCTGGGCTTTTCTCTTGTGGTCTTCTCCCTGTTTCTGGTGTACAGAAACAGGGGCCGCATGAAGTCCATGTTGAAGGAGGGGGAGTGCCCCAACATGCAGCAAATGAAGCCGAGGATGGTGGGTAAGCCAACAGAGAGTTTACCCCTAAACGGCAACACACTCCCAGCTTCCACCTCTGACCACAAAGGCTACCAAACCCTCAACGACAACTACTTCTGCAGCACACCCACACTTGACTCTTCCCCTGACAACAGTAAGAGCTTCTCAGAGTCTGAGAGACGGCCGCTGAACTTCAAGGAAAGTCATGTAGAAATCTCACCCACCTGTCCTCGTCCTCGGGTGCGACTGGGGTCCGAGATCAAGGACTCTATTGTATAAGGATGCCGTGAAACTATATCAGAGTGAGATATCAAATCGAACAAAGTGACTAACGGAATACGTTGTTCTTGGAACGTAAACTAGTTTAAAAAAGGAAACCACTAAAATCCTCAGCCACATCACAGAGGGACATTGCTTTTGTCATATTTAGTCTGCCATTATTTGCATTTTGGTCCTGTGATGGGCAAGCAGTTCCTTTTCGATTCCAAAGTCACTATTTCCTTTCCAGTGCTGTCTTGAGAGGGATGGTCCTTGCCATAATATTTTTCACCTTTGCTATGATGCTGAAAGAGAACAGCAAGAATGCAATATGGCAAACATCAGACAGATCCAGTTGGGACTGCTCACGACTAGGGAGAGATGTAAAATCTTTGTTGATGTTTTTATAGCCATCCAGTTTCATGCATTGCCTTATTCTGGAGAAAGCAGAATGATCAATGCCATGCAAACCCAGTATCTCCACCACAGGATCTTGAGTTGATCTTTGTATTCATAAGGATCATGTAAGAGCAGCATTCAAGGGATCCATTTTTAGTAAAACAAGAAGGGATTCCTATGTAAAATGACAGATGTAGGGACTCCCAGATGATGAGCTTCAGTGTCTGCAGAGAACTTGTCTTGTTCATGAAGTCTTTTGGCGCAATCATGAGTTTGTGACAGAAACATTAAATGAAAGATCATAAAGAAAATCATCATTTCACAGAGGGAGAATGATTTTTTTTTTCTCTTGGTGAGTTATCATTTAATACCTTCAAAGAAGAGGACAAAGGTTTTGGAGACCTAGTTATGGACAAGACTACAAAATCCACAGAGGACCTGGGCTTTGATGTCACCTATGGAACATTACAGCACAAGCACACTATGCAATCCAATGTAACATGAAGACATGAGGAGGAGCCCACATTTATCAGCCAATGTAATTCATTTACAGTGGGAACGATTTCCAGAAAATGTGCATGTGAAAGTCTCAAAGGGGGCCTCATGATATTTCCACAGTATTTCCCAGATGTATTGAGCCCAGACACAAACATCATTCAGTTTTGCAATTCTGAGCCATTTGTGTGAGAAGACGAGTTGTGAGAAATGTTTCCTTGGACGTGTCTTGGCCTTGCTATACTATGTAAGCATCACTGACTCGGTATTAGCTGACTAAGCTAACATACAGTGTAGGAGAGCATGGGAGCCGGGGATGTCTACCAGGAGAAGGAGGAACAATGGCATGAACCAGAGCTGCTGACTATTATCCAGTGAGGTCAATAGGTTGTGGCTACTCTGCAAGTAATAGTCAATCAAAAAACCTAGCAAGTTTGGTCTGCCCCTCTGACAAAACCAAAAGCATTGCACTCTGTGCCAAAAACTGCTCCTGTTTTCACCGGTCTTGTTAAGAATGCTGGCACTGCCCTCAGTCATCCAGGAGGATGAGCCAGGGCTACATATTCACCTCACAGCAGAGGGACACAGAGAGCATTCATGGTTATCAGGTACTCAAAGCTGGTTATGCTCAGCTGCAACGTGGCCAAGCAGAAAATGTAAACGTTGGAGAATGTCTGTCACTCCTGGTGGCAGAGAGAACAAAAGGGGTCACTCTGTCTTGGACCAAATGTCTGATGATCACCGTGACAATGCCAAACCACCTCCAGCCCCACTGCCGTCTGCTGACAATATGCTGAGGTCCATTGTAAGTGTAGCGTGGGTGAGTGGGCTGCTGCAGCAACTCAAAGGAAGTGGTTTTCCAGAATCTTTTGCACATTTCCACACAAAAAAACAAAGCGAAGCAAGAGTAACAGAGGCTAGTGAGATAGTAGTGAAAAGTAGAAGACAGGAAGAACAGATTACAGACAAGTCCAGTGTCCCTGCCCAAAACTGCAGGGAATGATGTTTTAAAAAAGCCTTCTCTAAAGTGAAATATATTAGCCCATAGTAAGAATCTCTACATTGGTTTCATTTTCCAAAGAGAAAGAAAATGATTAAAAACATGTACCAGAGCTGTTTAAAACTGGAATGTATGAATAAAAAAGTATTCCAAAGTCAAATGTTTAATAAAAGTGATGTTTTGTCTTATTTAATTCTGTTCAATAGTTGTATGGGAAGTTTGTTTGACAAAGTAGCTGTGCAAAAGCGTACTGCGTGCAGAGTTGAAACAGTTGTGTGTGTATATATGTACATTTGTACTGAACTTGAGGGACCTTGTGCAAAACATGTTGTCATAGAATTAAGTGTTGAACTAGGAACTGAATTTTACTGCATTGCTTTTAAGGGGCCAAGTGCTGTTTGGGTTTAGGCACTGTATTTTCCAAAAAAATTCTGCCACAAAAATAATTTTTAGATAGTATGAGGAAGGTCTGGGCTGTTTATTATTTATAATCCAGTTAATATGTGTAATTTCAGATTTGCATATTTCCCCAACAAAAAGCTCAATTTCTATTTGTATACAAAGGAAGCATTGGGGGACAGTAAGCGGCTGATAATTCATGCAACAAGAGACAGATAATTAATCCTTTCTTCAGGAGAACTGCTCACATGGTTGATATCTACGGTATAATCGATGCAGACATTTTGTCAAAGGGTCAGAATCATCTTACAATGTAAATGGAGATTTTTTGCATGACATTTGTGTTTAAGCACACACATTACTCTTATAAATGACTTTAAAATACAATCATGGCTAAATCAATAGGTACAGTAATGTGTTCTGACAAGTTTGCTTGGGCTCTGTAATTGTTGTTTGCAGCTATATTTAATTTTTTTTATTTTTGTTTATTTTATTTTTCAAGAATGCCTTGTTTTTGCACAGTATACTGTACATGCTGTAGCTTGAAGTGGGGGTAGATGTAATAAATTCAGAACATGTTTTTCAAATGCCTTCAGTATATATTATCAGCGCTGTATCTCCAGAAGGTTTTACCACTTGTTAATGTTGCATTACAGCCATGAACTCACCTGCATGCTGGCAGTGACAAACTGCCGCATTCAAGAGTAGGTTTCCAGCAATGAATACTGGTTATATCCTAAAAAATAGTTATATGGAAATGGCTTCCTACTAGTAATATATGTATTTGCAGTGTTATGCAAAAATATGTTACAGACTGTTGTTCATTTCCCCGGCAATGTTGGTCCTGTATCTTGATTCACAACCTGTGATTTTAGTGAGAATACACTGCATTAGCAATCTGAGTGACGAAACACTGCATCAGCATTTTCAAAAGCTCAAAATGAGACTCTAGCCCATAATCACACTGATGTTAAGTGTTGTGCCAAAATAAATAAATGTTATCACTGAACAGCACATTTTTTACTGTGGTAGTTTAAATGATGTTCAGGATCACTATTTCATATTTCTTCATTGATTAATGTGGAAAAAATCTAAGTGTCCACAAAGTTCTACAAACAGGAAATAATACTAAGTTAACAGAGAAGAGACATTACAATCGTTCTCAAATTATATAATGGAAAATGCCACTGACATGTGGCATAGCTATGTATTAATTTCATCTGATTGTACCTACAGTAGATGTGATCTTATGAAAGGGGTTTTACCAGTCACATCCCACTGGTGACCGACAACACACGAGCAGCTATACACCACAGGCAGAGCATACAGTGCTGTGTTGTTGGAGCTTCAGTCTCCACTTGAGCCTCTCTGTTGTAACAGTCTGCCACGTTTCTTTGACTTTGTCTTTTTTGTCATTTTGCATGTAAAAGGTGTTTTGTAAATTAACCTGTTGTTGTACAAAACCATTGTGAATTGAATCTTTTGTAATATATAGCTATTGTTAATGTTGTTTTTATCATACTGTATATAAAAAGCACTTTATTTTGATTTTTTAAATGAAAGAAATAAATACGTCCATGTTTTAAACCATTGTATTCCAGCACAATTTATTTTTTAAACTTGTTTTAATGCATTGAATATCTCCTATATGCTTTTCACACAAAAATCATACTCTCAGTTTTCCTTACATACTTCTCTTTTTCTACTACATCAAAATTACCCTGCAATGGACTGGTGTCACATCTAGGGAATGGCCCTCCTCCTTGCCTAGTGCCCAGTGATTTTGGGAGGGTTTCTGAACTGTTGTGACCATGACCAGAACAAGCAAAAGAAAAAACTAAACAGCAGTTATTTCTGGTAGAAAGTACTCTTTTGAAACTGTTACAAAATGCTGTATAATTTCTCAATATCTGATTTGCAAATACACAAAGGCATAAAAGGTGAAAAAGCACCCTTGTGTTTTGAATTTCTAATTCATCTGTAATGGAAAATTATCTTATTTTCTCTCCTGATGTCAGCTGTATCTGGCACATTAAACATTCACCACTAGTGGCTTGTCCTCAGCTACTGCTTATATAATAAAAAAATAAAGGTCATTTTTAACCTTCTAATTGTGTCATTTGGGGGAAAACGGATATATTTTAACTTCTGGGCAAAATCAATTAAAAGCTGTATCCTTTTTCAAACAGTGTACTTTTGGAAACTTCATATCACTGCATCTATAGAGGTCAAATGGGAAGAATCATGTAAACAAATGAATTACTGTTGTTTCTGACACTCTGTACTATTCCACAGATGTGCAATGCTTTGTGTTTTATCCTGTGCTAAAAGCTGTATTGAAAGTTACCTATTAAGCAGAAATGTAGCTAATAGAAAAATATGATTAGGATGGTTCATTTTCAACAGTTTCACAGGAAACACCTGAATGAGATGGACAGCAGATTGCCTGTGTAGTACAGATGCTCTGTGCTTTTGGCCTACGCTGAGAGATTTAACAGATCAGAGCCCATGTCAGCCAACAATTATGACTGGCTGTCATATGGTACCTGGGGGGCTATGACCAGTAACCTGCAGAAGCAGCATGGCACAGCTGAAAGTAAAGTTATTATCGATGCCACTTTTCAGTCTGCCACACATACTGTGCTATTCTACAGAAATATTATATATTAGTAATGCTGCATAAAGCCAGTCCCTCACTAAGGAGTGCATTTAAATGTGTTACAATATTTAGGACTCAACAAGTCATAAATGGCCAAGGTTGTGGTCTATTTTCCATTTGATTTATTTATTGGTGATTATTTTCTCCAAAAACAACTTACCATGCCATTTGCAATTATTTACTCATTTATACAGCTGGGTAAACATTTACTAGAGCAATTCAGCATAAGGATGTTACTCAAGGATATTACAGCAGGAGGCGGGGTACAAACCTGGGCCGTTCAAGTGCAAGGTGGCAATTCTAACTACTACACGACCTGCTGCTCTGTTTCATTCAAAAAAATTGCATGATTAAGTTTAAGACAGAGCAGACAGAAGACCTGGCAGTTCAGCCACAATGTCAATCCTGGAAACGGGCAGAAAACTGAAGGCAACTGCAGTTTTACAGAATTGTTAACTGGATATTGAGGGTAATTGATCAGAAACATCCAAAGATCCACAAGTGAAATCATAATATTGATAATACAGAGCTCTGCGGCCTTACATTTGACTGCAATTAAACTGCAGTATGGCGTATATACTGTAACCGAGCAGTATTAAGTTCGACACTGCCATCTTGTGGCAAACACGTGACTATTGCAATACCTCAATTACCGTCTATGAACATTTTTAATAGTATAACAATAAAGAAAAAAATCCACAGATTAAATTGTCCAAAATTACTGGATATTACGATATATATATTATTAACTTCATTACACATATTTAATATATAATCTAATGAACAGGATGCATGGTATAATTTTACAGTTCAAATTGCCTATTTGTTTATACTTTCCCATTGATCTGAAATCACCTGTTTGTGGTTTGTTTTGGCATCAGATGTTAATACTGCTGTGTGTTCCTCCCTCATACAAGCACAATTACATGAGTCACAACATAAAGCCTTAGTCTGTAAACAGCTGACGGGTCTTTTTAAAGTGAAGCAACTGAGGCTTGTATATCATAATTCCATGTTGAGATAGACCATTGTAATTGCTTAACCACATGAATTAGCATCGTAGCCTGAAAATGGAAAACACAAAATGATTATGCAATTTTGGTATATGTAAAATAACTGTACCAGATTTTATTATTCAAAAATTTTAAACCATGAATGAATTCAAAATGGTTTAAATTTACTATACTGACTGGCAAGCCATACTGAAATACTCTAACAAATCCTGAATAAAAAGTAAATCGCAAGTCGTGAAGTAAATAAAAAGTGTCAGAGACAAAAGAGTATTCTTTGCACGCAACTGATACATGTTCCCATTTTGATTAAAATAGTAATACTGAATTATATTTGCTATAGCCTTCTATAAAAGAACAACGAGAGATCATCAGCATTTTCATTGCACTTCACTACTTCATGTCTGTATATTCTCCAAAGACCAGGCAAAAAAGGTTTCTGGATACATTTCTAGTAAGTGTCCATGTCCCACCTTCAGCCATGTGCACTGTAAGTGATCTTGTGCAAAGGTGTCAGCTAAATACTAGCTAATTTATAACATGTACAGTTTGAAAATGTGTCATCCAGAGGGGACAACAATGAATGGAGGATATATATTTAGAGCTCAGTTCTGAGCATTTCAACATTCAAATAACAAGATAATGACATATTCGTATTCCCTGTGTAGAAATGGAAGAAAAATTTTAACGATTTTTAAAGATGTTGCAGTTTTAAAATCTATTACAAAAATAAACACTACGTTGAAAAAAGAAGAAAAAAAAACGAAGCAGATTGTCTAAAAGTGCCTTGTTCGGGAAAAACCTCGCCTGACCTCTCGACCTGCCGCTGGTTTGGAGCGGCTATGTAAACACACCTCCTTCTGCCTCGCTTGACCTTCATAATAGTAAGATCTCGGTAGCTGCACGCTGGGCTCTGTTTAAATTTCCAGTTTGTTACCCACGTGTTAAGTATTTCAGCGTGTTCTTGGTAGGAATAAACCTTCTTTGCCTGAAGTGAGACTTTTATACAGAGTGCAAATCAAGCAAATAACCTTGTGTGACGTAAGCAATATACATTTGTCGCAACCATAGTGTTATCATGCTTATTGTGCTTCTTATAACTCGTTTTCTTTTTAGACGGATTTTAAAACTTTTTCGTTTGGAATTATATAGTAATTGTGCTTTTTTGGAAAACTGTGCGTTGGTTCCCCTCAAAACTGAATGTTTAGATATGGAGAGAAGTGCTATTTTTGGTGCTGATGAGGTGAATATATTTGGGGAAACGGGGTGTGAGGAGTTGAAAGTGGCCCCCGAAGTGCACGTCCCTCTGCACGCTGCATGTCCCGACCACGAGCGGGACTCCATGGACTTCAGCAGATTCTCTGAACTCTTCGATCAGACTGAAACTTCTGAAGTAACACTTGGTCGAAAGAGACATGACCGGAGAAAAAACGTGGAAAATAAAACGAAGGACCACATCAAACTACCGAGAAGGTAAGAACCCGAGCGCAGACGTAGGTAGGAACGACCATCCATCCATTTTCCTTAACCGCCTATCTTGAGAAGGGTCGCGGTGGTCCGCGGCTCACATGACATCATACTTACTGAATTAGTTTTAAACTTTTCATCTATTACATTTATCTTGTTACTCGAACTTTTTGTATTTTATTTTTCAACTTTCTCCCTTTGAATCCAATCAGATCACTTTTTCAGGATTCTGTGGATTTAATTGGCTATTATCAGGTGTCAGTCACAGATTTCCTCAGTCTCAGCTTAATTCGTTTGCCCTTGTAACGGCCTTGAGCTTCTGTTTAGGGCCAAAGTCCATGTTTATGTAAAAATATTGTTATATTTCCCTGCCAAATTGGGTCTTGCAATAAACTGTAATGACCTGCTTTAGCAAGGAGGAAAGACTGGAGACAAGTGTGAGGGAGCACATGAACTAATTACATATATGTAACAGCAATGTATACTGGGCAACCACAGCTCCACCTGCAGTTGCTGCACAACCACCTTCCAAGGGCCACCATCACAGCCAGTCTGTGCTCTCTCTAGCAGGAGGGAAGTCTGTACTTCCCATCTCAGCGCTGAGTGGTGTTGCAGCAGGGCCCTGTATGCAGTGACCTCGGACCAAGCAGGTCGCCATTCAGCCCACTAACAGCTTTGTATGTCTGCTGTGCCTGGACCTAGCCCACTTGGTTCACAGTACTGTCTGGTGTTTGGGTTAGGAATCCCGGGTGTGTGCTCCTGACCATTTGCATCTCACTTCACACACAGTGCAGCTGAGCTTCACTTCTCTGCTTCTATCTGGGACAGCAGACCTACTTATGTCGAGTGGAGGTGGTCAGGTTCTTTATCCAGGCAGTGCGAACTGTTACCCAGGGGCGTGTCCCTTCTGTGGTGTCCACAGTCTGCCAGGTACTTGCAGTCAATGAGGGGTGGGTGCCCTATGTTCAAGTCAATGTTCAGGCCTATACCATAATGACAAACTGTGACTGCCCCAAGGCTCCCTCCAGGCTATCAGAAGCAGAGAGGCTCATGTGCTGCTGTAGCCACTCCGTTGGCAGGGTTCTGAGGAACGCATTCAGGGCCATATCATTTTGAATTCCCAATGGGTATGATGGGTAGGTGTGGAGGACTACAAACTGGATGTCTGCTGTGAGTGCTCTCAAGTGCTCTCCTTCTTCATGGCATCTCTTTAGTAGGTGGCCGTGGTAGTAGTGTGGGGTTTCCTTTTTTACCCAAAACAATACATCTGGGCAGCTGTTCGTGTTGGCAGCTCACAGAGTTGCTCAGGTGTGACAGTCGGCACTTTTCCCTCCAGTGCATTTCTGAGCTGTGTTGCCACGGAGGTTGCGCTCCATCCATTGTGCTGTGCCGCTGTCTGTAACTGTGCTGCAAACAGCTCCTGTGGCTTGGAGCTGGGATATCATGGCAGGTGGACTGGTGGGTGTGCTGCTGGAGATGCTCTATGCACACTTGCATTTACTTGTAACAATCATTGTTTGTATTTCTGTCCTTAGATTTTTTTTTAACCTGTTTAACAAACACTTGTTTTAATATTTATGTATGTAAATCTAATACAATGCAGACTCAGTTATAATGTGGTCCAAAATTCTGGACCTCAATGCCTGTGTTATATCAGGACTAGTGTACCTAGTTTGGAGTTACCGTAAGTCACTGCACTTTCTTTCATTTCAAGCCTTTCTGACTCTTGGATTAGCAGTCACCTGATTGTGACAGAGCCAGCTTAAGGGGGCTTGGCTCAAGGGGGAAACTAACTCCACTTATCTGAGAACACAGGTCTGCTGGGAGATTCAGACAGACAATGGATTAGCAGTAGTTTAATGTGAGACAAGCCAGAAAATCAAGCAGAACAAACTAGGGTGACTGAGTCCCAAGATGGGTACTGTCTCATCCTTTTTTTGAATGGACTGCAGAATGTGCAGGGTGGGCCTCTGTGTGCCTAATTATTCAGCCTTTGTTTGATTGTGTTTGCGTTTGAGAAGATCCATGTTTGTGTGTGCTGGCAGAAAAAAGGAGGCGAGTGCTGGCCATCCTGGGAAGTTGAAGGATGTCAAGGAGCTGCAAGCTCCAATGGAAGACTGTATATTGAGACAGGTGAGGAGTTTAGATTTTGCAACAATTTTGGGAGTTTTATGTTCAAAATTTTCCTAAGGATTAAAGTTGCAAATACATGCATGTCATAAATGGTAAGATCTGATAACTAGTTACAGTCAGCACTAAATGCTGCTGTTGTATAGGAAACTAGTGGAAACAAGTGCTAAATGACCTCCAATGTTTTATAATCAGTTAAGTTACATATTATGTTGAAACATAATACAAATCATGCCTTAAAGCATGGAATATCAGTATGTACTGTATTTAAGGTCTGCTTTAATTAACTCCATGACATTCCAAACCACTGACAATGTAGTCATGAAATGCCAGGTAATTCAAGAAAAAAAAACTTTTGTTTGTTAGCACAACTTTTTTGTTATATGTTCTATGTCTCTTTCTACTTCTTGCACATTGTATTATGTGCTCCCTGGCAACTTTGCTTGAAAGGGCACCATGATATGACTGAAATGGAATTCTTACTTTTACCTGCTTCCTTGTGTACAAAGTTTTCCTCCAGAGATTGGAGAGCTGTACAGTCAACCTTGGCACCATCACTGTCTGTCCTTCCTATAAAAATTTTTTTTCTTGGCTACAGGGATGCCAGAGTTCAGATGCCATAATTGCTGCTTTTCAAAGAAGGTATGAAAGTGAGGTTACACACTTGGAGAGTGTTATAAAGAGACATAAAAAGGTGGGTGTTGGGTGCACAATTGTACAAATTTTATCTTTCCCAAAAAAGGGGTTTCTGTTTATGCAGTTTTATTACGTAACTAAAGGTGACTTTGTCACTATCTTAAGGAAGTGCTTTTAATAAACAATAACAAAATAAGCTCCCGAGGAATTACATTTACAATTACAGTCTAATCTGACTCTCACAGACTGACAAACTTGTATTAACTGTACATGTTGATGTACAGTATGAGTCTAGTGATGACTCTCATTTCTTCTCTGGAATGGGTCCTGGTGTCCCATGTGACTTACATAGTTTTCAGTGAAATTCCTTAGCCTGTAACAATAAATGACCTCGTGTTTGGGTTCACTCAAATCTTGTATGGATAATTGTCGCACAAAAGCCACTTTACACTATAAATCTACTAAACTTTGATTGGTAAACATTTTAATACCTTCACTTCAGGACAAGGAGAGGTTGAAAAATTCTTTGATAAGAGCAGAGATAAAGATTTCCTATCTGCAAGTGAAGATGGAGGCCCTAATAAAGAAGATTTTACACCAGATGCTGCAGCATGAAAGGTGAGATCACAATGGCTTTGTTTCCAACATATGAACACTGTATATACTGCCTGAGGCTCTCTCCTGTTACGTATGACACCACTAGTCACAACTAGTTGTAGTGTACTAGAGAAAGTTTTTCTTTTTTTTTTTTGTTGTTTCCTTTTGCAAAGGGAGAAGAATGACCTGAAGAAACTACTGACTCAATGTCATTCATATTGCAGGCACAGAGTGGTTCCAGTAAGTCAGGAAAATTAAAAAAAAAAAAAAGGACTTTGCAGTCTTGTTTTTATTTAGTGTAAAATGGACAATCCTGTATAGCTTTAAAAAAAAAGGTATGGAGTCTTCTCAAATGTTCATTTTTTTCTCCCTGTATAGAAGGTATAGGTTTTTTTGTTCCTTTTGAAGGCAAACTAAGAAAAATCTGTCCGAAAGCTGTGACCAGTCTTGTTGCTGAACGGGAATGCAGAAGAAGGCAGAAAGATGGTATGTTCTAGCAAAGTGCTCGCTAGGAAATAGGTGGCTTTTACAGTCAAGATAGTCTGATTCAGTTTCCTCATTACTTCTGTCTTGCTCCTGTTGAAGGAAAGAAATGTAAAGACCATTCCACACAACACATTGAACAGCAGGTAGATCCCTTATTTTTAACATGCTTGTTAAATAGTATAATTCCAGTTTACTAATACTGAGCTTTTAGTAGCTGGGCTGACCAATACCAGGACAGTGGACTGTTGCTGTATACAGATGCAGTGGGCAATGCAAGTAATGAGTGTGACTGTGAAGACCACCAGGACATTTTGGAGTGTGTGCACCAACTCCTGTCCACTGAAGGCATCCAGCACTTAGACCCTGAGGTAAGGCCACTGACAGGATCTAGTGCAGTTTTTGCTGAGAATTGCTTTACAGTCAGAGATATGCCTTTCATGGTTTCAGATGTCACACTGGAAATCAGACATAACATGTTCTTTAGCTCCAAGCACACGTGGTTCGGTATCACTAGGATCCACTCGGAAACTGCTTTCAGTATTCTCACGCCAGGTAGGACAGGAGGTCCAATGTGAGTTTGACTACAATCAATCTTATCCCATTTTGCTGAGTAATAATTAACTGGATGTTTGAGGAAAACTGACTACTCCAACAGACCTGGCATAGAATTATGGTCACAGCCTCTCCAGATATCAAATGGGTTTTTTTTTGTGATGGCAACAGACAGATGCAGATATCCTTGATGCTGAAGAATCTGTTCACATCTATAGATTGGTCCTAGCTGGAGATGCAGGATCTGGGAAGTCCAGCTTCCTGCTGCGACTGAGCATGAATGAGTTCAGAGATGACATTCAAATGACATTGGGTAAGGACCTACAAAGGACAAAATTTTCAGGCCTTGATGTTGGGATGTTTTTCTCTTATGGGTGTCTAAAAAAATCAAAACCCCTAAAGTACTATTTTTCTGGGAAACTTCACAATCTAGGAGTTGATACACATATCAAGAAGATGCTTGTGGATGGGGGAAAAAACTTATCTACAGATCTGGGATACTGCTGGCCAAAAAAGGCATCCTCAGCCCTGATTAGATGTTATTCTGGAAGGCCAGTTTGCTGAGTTTTCTATATCATTGTGAACTTTAAACCAATGCCAAGTATTATAACACTACATATAAAAGATGGTTAAGATAAAATGAGAAACCCAAGAATATTAAAACACCCAACAGCATTTGTTGTACAAACAAATACCTGCTCAGCATGTTCCTTTATACTATTTGTTAAAATTCTGTCTTTAATAAAGGGGGAACTTATTTGGCTGATCTTCTGTTTAGATTCCGTAGCATTTCCCGGTCTTATTTTCGCAAGGCCCATGGCGTGTTCCTGTTGTATGATGTCACATCCCAGAACAGTTTCCTTAACATCAGAAAGTGGATGGATCAGATCAAGGTTGAGGTTTTCTTTGTGTATTTCTTTCTTGGCTTTACAAAAGTTTATTCCATCCAAAAGGTTTGGTTATCTTGAAATAAACATAATGATTGCTTCACTGAAATGAAGTTATCATAGTCATTCCAAAATCAACCTTGTTGGTATATTCAGATTTCCTACTTATCTCCAGCAGTGTCTCCAGGATACTTGAAAAATAATCCCAAAACTTGTGTATTTGTGGCAAATGTAACTAAGTAAATACTATGGTGTTCTAAATGCATGCGTTTAGGAAAACTGGAGGTATCACGTGAACATGTAGCTTTAACCAATTTGTAAAATAGCAGTTTTCTTAATCTAACAAGTGCTCAGTATACTACATGTTCAATACAGATACCAAGTGATAAGTTAGTGTTCAATTTTTTAATCCCCCTACATTTTCATCGCTAGATTCAATCCATAGTACAGTTTCATTCTGATTAAAACCACTGAATTGAAATTTTCCTGCTAATTAAATAATTTGCATTTAAGCCATTTGCAGGGCTGGATATTTGTTGTCTACAATTTGAGGGTAAATTTCTTAGTGCAACTACAGCAGTAGCATGGAGTGAGATGAACTGAACGTGAAAATTACAGGTCCATGTTCTTAAATCACTAAACTTTCCCCAAGTAGAATCTGTTCACTTTTATGTTGACAATGGCCTGCTTGTATCATAAACCTGCAAATACACTGATAAATTCTTTGTCCACCCAGGAGTCCATAGATGATCACACTTCAGTGTGCGTGATTGGAAACAAGGTGGACTTACGGGCTGAGCTTCCTGAGGGCACCTGTGTCAGCTCTGCTTGTGGGGAGAAGTTAGCTATGGTATGACCTCTTTTAATTTAAAAACTGTTAGGTAATCTGGGTGCATCTTCAACTGCCTGTGTGCTGCACATGTACAATGCTCTGTTTTGCGAGACCAGTGCCAAAGAAGGAACTAATGTTGTTGAAGCTGTTCTTCATCTTGCAAGGTAAAATGAGTTTTGTCCACTGGAAAAGTCTTTCTAAATGTGTTCTGGACAGTGAGTCTCAAATTCAATTCCCACCCTCTCCTTCAAAGAGAAATAAAGAAGAGTGCCCATCTGAGACAGCAGTTGGAGCCACAGATGAAATTAAGTCAGAGGTGACAAGACTCCTGGCAGTAACTACTGTGACTTATAGCCAGTGTGGAATTCTATGATATGGATGCTCTATGGGGCTGAATTCAAAATGAGTACTTAATTCATTACACATTCGTGCCTATGTTTTTATTCTAATGATTAAAAATTTTAAAATCTAGTGGTCTTAACATACTGACAAAATTGAGTTAAATGAGAAACTGTTACATGACTTCCAAAAAGCATTTAAAATTTTTCTCCTTTAATTTTTGGAATAAACTGATTTGCACAGTAAGCATAATTAACAGTCCAAGTGCACTTAGATACTTTATACCTGTTTAAGTGCTTTGCTACACTGTCAATTCCAAGACGGAACATGGAAACTACCACTTGTGAATAAATTTAAATTTGTAAATCTGGATGTCTATATCCTAACATTCATGCTACTAACGGAAAGTATGACAATCCATTAAGAACTAGAAAGCTACTTTATTATGTTATCAAGTCTGGGGTGCACAAAATACAGGGTAAAAAAATACAAGATTTATGTAGATCCAAACTTGTCCTTTTTACATGAAAGTACTGTCCAGAATAGTGAAACCTTTGCACAATCTGAGAAAGAAACAGAACCATTCCAGAACATGCTGGCTGTGCCAAACAAAACAACCACCTGATCCGACATGTTAGCGAGATTACACAAATGTTATCTGTGATCTGGAGCTTAATGAAAAAGAAAGATTCTCCATTCTCTGAAACGTCGGGATTTGGGATTAATGTCTCAAGTTTTGATGATCAGTGCATTATTTTGGCTTATTTTCTGTTTTTTCATTGGCCTTCTTCTGTTTCTGTTGCATTATCTCTGCATCCCTGAAAGACAAGCATGTGCCAAGATAGTTTTAAAGTCAGTCTGGAAGCACTGCTTCATGATGTGTAAAGTGGCTGTAAGATTACAGGGAAAAAAGGGCTGCATAGACAGGGACACTGAATAAAGCAGCTTTTGTATTGCATACTTTGTGGATCAAGTTTACAAATAATATTCCAAAAATACCTTTGCTTCCGCGCTGCTGTAGACAGACCGTCGTCGTTTCTTTTGCCCTTGTTCTGTTCCGTTTGCTTTTTGGCATTTTTCTGACGTGCAAGTTCACGCTGGTTTCCCCCTGCAAATCGGGTTACCAATAACAAACCATCCGGTAAAGCTCTGCGCGCCTCCTGAACCCCAAACGCAGTAATGTGAGAGAGACACACCGGCCGTCGGCGACGCTGCTCTGCCCTTCCCCGCATGGAAAGATCCAGTACAGCAGCTGGCGGGGCTCTTCTCCGATCTCCTGTACTGTGTCTACGTGGCAAGGGGGGCGCTCGAGAGCACGACGGCCTCGTCCCGCAACACAAGACGTGTTTACAAGCCGATGTTCGCACTCACGGCGAGCTGCTCTGACGGTGACAGCAGTGAAAACACCTTGCAAGGCTGTCTGAGGTGATCGGGAAACACTCTCGCAAGCTGCAGGCCGCAACGTTAACAATAATGCTGCCCAGGGCCCGCGAGCAACAGCTGCTCTCAAGATGTCCTTCATCGCTTGTCAGCAGAATCTGCGTTTTACACAAACCGGCTTATACAGGCACTGGGGTTCTAACTGCCCGAGTATGTGCCACAGTAAGGTGGACATCTGGAAGGACATCGGGCGGCCTTGCCTGTGCTTCTCCATTAGTTATGTAATAACCCATCATTAGCGACAAAAAAAAATCAGCCACTTTTTACATTACTTTCACAGTAAATCACTGAAAATCTATATAACAAGAAAAAAGGACAGACGGCTCAGCTGCGTACGTTAGAACCGTTCTAGCTTGAGACGTAGCTGTAACGCACCACGGAAGCTTTCAGTCAACACGTGAAATTAAACATGCTGGCCGCGTTGATAATAAAACCACATTGCTCGTGGGATGTTTTATACAACAGACGTTTTTTTCCTCTTACTTTTTAATGCTTAATTTTCTCACTAAAATTAGCATTTAAATATTGTATAGCTACATAACCAGGTATACGCAAAACTAAAGGCCTGGCTGAACGGTCTCCGGTGTGAGAAAGACACAACTGCCACGAACACAAGCTTTTTACAGCAAATTACAATAATAAATTCAATTTACGTGTACATAAACCATGTGATACTTACTCGTCATTTTCGGTTTTTGGAGGCTTTCCCGATTCCAGAGAAGCTCACCCAAAGGGCCGCTTGCTTCCTGCTCGTCGGACTCCGATCTTCTCTGTTCCTGGCGTCTGACTGGATGTGAACACAACAGTCCGCGAGACTCCCCCTCTCCCAGTGACGCTCAGCCAATGAGCTCGCAGCGACCTGCTGTCTTTCCGGCGTCAGAGCGGATGTAGCTGCAACGTGACGCGGTCAATTTCCGCCAGGGCGCCGTCTAAACGCTACACAATAACTCGGTGTGTGTCTGTGACTGTTTTTTAACGTCTCCTCCAATTATTCACTTATGTTTACAGATAAGAAGAGCTATGGAATGTGTTAGAACTACTTCCAAAGCACGTCTGAGATTTGAAATCAAAGTACGTGCCAAGTAAATAATAAAGGGGGGGGGGGTAATTTTATTTATACACATCCATTTTTCAGCACATGGGCCAAATAGTGTATTGTAAATATTATTTATATTCTGCTCAATGTATTTCTGTAATACAATAATAATGGAATGTTAGTGCCGTTGCCAAAACAAATCACAAAAAAGATAACACCTGTTGTGCTAGAGCTTTTCATCCATTTTCCTTCACTGCTTTATCTTGGTCACAACAGTTTGGAGCCTATCATGGAATAATTGCACATTAGACTTTGCAACCACACACACACACATATGCTTTAGAGTGACCAATTAGCCTGAAACACTTGTCTACAGACTATGGGAGGAAACCCACACAAACAGGGAGAACATGTGTACTCCACACAGACTTAAGTTGGATTTAAACCCACACCCAACCAGCCCAGGTGCTGCGAGGCAGAAATGCTTCTCATTACACCACCATGCTACCCTAAATACAAGTTACTGTAATTTTTTTTTTTTAATCTTGAAAATCCTTTTCATTTCTGAGGCCAAGCTTTCTTTGACTCTTTCTAACAGTGCACATTACAGTTGACAAACCCTTAAAACATGCTTTTACTTTACTTTTTTGTGTGCAATTGCATTTTGCCAATTATTTTTAGTCTGCTACATTTCATAAGATGTTCATTGTTAAACAGGAAAAAGATGGGCCTGCATATTCCAAACTGAAAAAAACATATTCTTATTTCTCCAGAGCTATAAAAAAGTGTGATGAATAGATTATTGGAAGCTGCAGATCACTATGTTTAGTAACTATATATTGGTTAATATATGTTGCTGGTGTTGCTAACCAGTTGATAATTTACTATAGTACATTATAGAGTATGTTCCAAATCCTTGTAAGCCATAATTGGTTATCTCCACTGGTAAGACCTTTTCTGACTAGACACTTATATGCTTTTACTTGTTTTTTATCAGTCTTCCTGATGTCGCCCTATGATAACCATGCAAGTGAGTGACTATAGCTATGCTATTAAATTCATTACATACTGTATGGATCTTTGATCCTACATTGTTTTCTCCACAGCGTTATTTTCTGATTTTCCACAAGAGATATTTTTCCTGATCTCGTCTCTCTGACAGTTTTATGAGGTTTCATCAATCCTCCTGCTGTTGTGTCACAAGATGTCAATTTCTTGCTGTCAGCACCATGGATGTCACTAAACTTCCAATTGCAACCACCATAGCACCAAACAGGAACTTCCAAGTCATCCCCTGAAAAAACAGAGATATAACCATTTCAAAAGTGGTTTCTTGTTACTGAGTCAAATCTTCCTCCTTCTTATCAGTGGCACTGTTGACGCTTACTGAGGTCTTTTTTGATGCAATCAAGAAAGGAGCAATATTTTCCCCGAGCACC
Source organism: Arapaima gigas (assembly GCA_900497675.1). Lineage (NCBI taxonomy): Eukaryota > Metazoa > Chordata > Actinopteri > Osteoglossiformes > Osteoglossidae > Arapaima > Arapaima gigas. Next base: position 3,301,980 of record UFQX01000183.1, on the reverse strand, counting down.
TGGGCAGGTTTGGGTCTCCACTTGCGGATTTCACTACCTCCAGCTTGTCTTTTCACCAGCTTTGACAGTTCAACATGTATGGCCTGGAAAAAAGATTGGGTAAAAATATTTTCAAGACAAACTAATCAGCTTTAGACACTTTGAAATGACAACCACAAATTTGGTTTTTAAAAACAAAGGGTGCCATTGTGATGAAAAGTGTTAATACATCTCTTTAAAAAGTCTAGTTAATTTTATACAGACTGATTCAAAAAGAATTGGAACAGTTTTGTAAATTTATTACTCAGTAACTGAGTATCACACGAATATGTAAATATCTAAATCAATTTGTAAAATAACTCTGAGTTCATTTTTTAATCTTACAAATGCTCAATAAACTAAATGTTCATATGATAGTTACTGAATAATACATTTATGAAAGTGCTCAATTCTTTTTGAATCACCCTGTATTATGTAATCATGCCTACAGCAGTGTTCTTTTCCCTACACACAATAGGTGGCAGTAGAGACTTAAAAATCTGAATATGAGCAGTGGTTTTCTACCAGAACAGTGTAAGTTATTTAAGATTTAAGTGTCCTGTTTATGTCCTTCTACACTGAATAAGACCTGCGCCGTGTTCTTGACACTTTATCTTTTTAATGAAACTCTTTAACAATATACAACACTGTTGATTTAGTTGCAGGTGATTTGGACCAGATTTTGTTCATACAAACCCATAAAGGAACAATTTATGTGACAGCAATTCCAGTTCACAATTTTTATTTTTTAATCAGTTCTGGACAGCTAAAGTAGTCTTCTTTCAGATTCTGCTACTTATAAAATAAAAGAAAGTATGTCATTAGTTTGTTATCCAATGGTTTGCATTTAGTCAGCTGCAAACATTTCAGTACAGTATTTGTACACGAGTTCAACTGGCCACAAGTTACTGAATAGTTCAGGTACCCTGGCATTTGTATTTTTTAGCTTGAAACAATAAAGTATCATATAAACCAAAAAAACGTGTGTGTGTGTGTGTGTGTGTGTGTGTGTAGTATAATATAGTTTAATATAAGTTTTAATGCAGCATGAGAAAAAAAGACTTATGTTAAGGATGTATTGTATTTAGCATGAATTTCACACAAAGCGCTTACCTAGTTACAATAAGTACTTGATCTTTAACTTGATTCAGAAGTATTTTCTAGAAAACAGTGGGATTACAGAATGATCTGATTGTGTACCTCTTCCAGTGATCCACTGGGATCAGTAAAGATAGACATTGAACTATTACAACTTATTTTTATTGGAACTTCTGAGAAATGTAATCTGATAAAAACAGACAACTGATTAAATTTTTTGCCAGTCTGATGGAATTCTCTGTTGCCTCCTATGAGCTGACACAGAAATAGTCTACAGTCAAGATGAATAAGCTGAAAAAAGACTAAGAAGGAAGAACAGGACCTGGAGTTTACAATGTGAACAGAAACCCTAGTTTTTGTGTATGCCATTCATTTCAAGTCAAAGTGTAATCAGGAGCGTTTTTGTTGCCAGGATATGCAGAATCTGTATTTCATTTTTGTAAGATAAACTATTATGTTTTGTGCCGCAGGTTATTTTTTAATATAATGTAGTTACAGACCAAGCTTTTCTAGACAGCGGACATTGTAAGAAAACCGAATATTTCAATGCATTCAGGCTGTTTATTCTACTAAGTGATTTGCCACACTGACATGTTTATATGTCTGTTTCTGCTTATTTGTAAAACACTTTGGTCTGTTTTGCTGCTGTTGGATAAATTTCTGTTCATGTCTGAAAGAACTGAGGACTTTACTGAAGTACAGTTCAGTCTGTGCACTATCACTAGATGATAAACCCCTTCAGGACAGGCTGTGCCTCGTAAACAGTTCTTATTGAGGGTTGCATGCTGCTGAGTAAACAGAAACCTCAAGTGTCAAGAATAAGTAATAGAAACAGACTGTCTATGAAGGATTCTCATATTTTAGTTTTTCTAGTAGGAAAAACTGTTTGTATGACTGTGTTCCTGTTAATTACACTATTAACATGCTTAAATTAAAGTCAGATTCTGATACCAAAATGTTAAATCTATCTCACAAAGGATAAAGGGCTGTGATACCATTGTCTGAATATGGTTGTAATTTATATGTATACCACGGATAAAATGTTTGGATCTCTGCACATCTCCAACATTTTTCTCTGTATAGTTCAGTTTAATTCTGCAAATTTTAGTTTAGTTTCCTTGACGCTAAGAGAAAGAGTGTCATTATCGGATCAGAAGGTATTGTAGCTTTGTCTAGACGTAGATCTCTCTGCCAAGTCAGAGTTTGTTAGTAGAGCCAGGCTCAGCATGGAGGCCACAGCATATCCTCATATAACAAAGACCCAGACACCAAGGAACCAGAGCAAGAGAACTCACATGGGTGGGCTGTGTAATGACTTTGAAAGGTTTGGGTACAATTTAGCTTGTAACTGTCTGTTTATGAGATCTTTGCTATTTTTATTATGCAGTTTCTAGTATCAAATAGGTGTTGAACTATGAGTTAAAGGCAGTTATGCAATCTGGTACATGTCTCAATTTTCAGCATCAAGTACTGTAACAGTTAGGGCTTTGGGACTGAAATCAGAAGGTCCCCAGCTTTCATCCTACTGCTCCTGTAATGCCTTTGAGTCAGGTACTTAACTTGAGTATCTCCAGTAAGAATACTCTGCTGTATAAATGGGTAAATCATTGTAAAGTTGTTCATCTATGATTGAAAGTCATAGTTTGTACATCATGTCTGCTTGGTCAAAAACAGTTAAATAAAGGTTAATTGTAATATAATAGTTTTGAGGAGTAAGACAAACAAAGGGTTTCCTCTACTAAAATGTACTGTTGGCATTGAATTGCCTAGCAAAGTTTTAAACAAAAATGCAGCAAACTCTTGTTTGAATTATAAATTGTAGGAGAGGGAAGAAAAACTAGAGTCAAATGCAAGCAATATGTTCACAGGAGAGCCACACCTTGCTCAAGAGATTCACTGCAAACCCAGTATGTGTTACTGGAACATGGTATTTTGCCTGCATGATAATAGTATCTTACCAGTAGATCGCTCAGCCCAGGTTCATGAGAAACAGCAGTACAAGGAATGTGGTCTGGCAACTTCAACAATATTTTCTTTGAATGCTGCTAGACTAAGGTGACAGTTTGAGGACCTAAGGCAGCCTGAGGCAGGACAATCAGGAGAAGATGGGAGATGAACTGGCAGTTAGGTCAGTTTCTCACCTTTGTAGAGGGCTCAAGCTTCAAAGCTTTTTTCAGTGTTTCCATAGCCTCCTCGTATTCACCCTTGTCTGACAGCAACTGTAAATGGAGAGCAGCATTACCAAAATGATCCTAAATACACCATATAAAGGCAGTTTGATTGCTCATTTCAAAGGGGGTTCTGTCCAAGTTGTGACTCAATGTCCATGATATCTTTTACTTTCTAGTGACATCAATATGGTGTCGGGGAACTGACTTTGTGTCATCACCTTTCCCTTTCTGAAAAGGGCCTTGACGTTGAGGGGGTCCAGGAGAAGCACATCCTTGCTAGTGTGTAACGCCTCATCAAACTGCTCCATCTTTAGTTGCACAGCAGCCAAGTTGTTGAGACATTTCACCCGGTACTCCTGCACTTCTTCTTGCTCCTCAACAGAAACATCATTTTCCTTGTCTAGAGGGTTGGGCATAGGACAGTGTTTCGTAAAGACAAGTAAGGCAACACATTGCGAAGGACTGCCATCCTCTACAGGTTGTACTCTGTCTGACAACCTGTTCTTGTGAGATAGGCTGTGTCCATGTTCACTGTGTCCATGGACTGGACAAGATGTTACTGTTTAGGCATTTTTGAAAAAAATCAGAACGGTTCCAACCTTTATGTGGAGAATCACCTGAACATTTAATTTACTTTCTCAGAAATGAGTGTCAGTTTGTCAGTTAGAATTCAAGTAATGTAACTGAGTGCAAATATTATGTGCCTGTCTATTTAATTCCTTTCTAAAAATCATCTTAATTGTAACTACTTAGATAAGTATTTGTCTATATTAAGCTGAAAAGATTGCTTTTAAATATGAAACTCCTGAAGTCATATTTCTGTCAGTTTCATTCATTTTTAGCTTTGCAAATATTCTTCCCATGAATTGGGAGCTTTTTTGTATAAAGCTTGGCAGATAATGGCAGGAATACAGACGCATTTGTAATAAATATACAAGTAATCTTTTCAGGAGATTAGGAATGATATCAGACTTGTTCACATGTTACCTGTTGAAAATGCTCTCTTCTTTCCCATATAAATCTGAATACAAAATTACAGCATGCCTATTTCTTGTAGCACAATTATTTAAAATTCTACATAAAGGCTGCTGAAAGTATTGAGTGCCTCGGCTCATCTGTTGTCTAACAAGAGGCTTTGACCCTAGCTTGTGTTTGAAACATTTATGACTGGTCCACTGGAGTTTAGACAGCAGGAGTGACGCTTTGCCAGACACGTCTGGAGCTCATTGGAGCTGACAGATGACTCACAGCCTCCCTGCGCTATTGTGATGCATATGACCAAAGGCCGCGTCCACCAAGGCGTCAGCTTCATATTCACAACAAAGGAAATGCCTGCTGGCTAAAGGAAGAGGAACTTGTTTTATTTGAAGATCCAGTGTTTGCTTACATCCGGTGTAAAAATGACCCATAAAACTATCACAAAATTGCAGACTTTCTCCATAGCAGTTTTGGATATGGCTAGTCCTGATAATAATAGCCTTAAGCTCCGCAGCAATATGTAGACCAAGACGACTTCTTAATAACTGCTACTAGGCTTAGGGGGACAACCAGCAATGTGTAATGCAAGGTAATTTTCTAACAAAAGCCAAACTTGTATATGCAGTCCTGTGATTCCAGGACAGGCTTCATGCCACCAAAACCCTGGTCAGAATTAAGCAGTTAATGGATGGATGGATGGATGGATGGATGGATGGAAGTAGGTTTATATCATTTAGTTGAGATTGTTGCTACAGTTCCTTGGAGTCTGAGGTCAAAACCATAGAGAAACAAGGGTGCTGTGTCTGAACTAATCTTGAGAACATGCAGTGGTGATAACGGCATTTGCACAGTTTGGGTGTTCCTCTAAAGGGGGGGGGGTGGACTGTTTGTATTGGCTAATACCCTACTGGTTACTGCACCATATGAAAGAGGCTGGCTGCACCCACATCACTAATGTCATTTAATGTCTGCAGGTGACCTTGCTTCTCCCTCTTCTTTTCTATTACTTCTACTGAGTGTCAATATACAAGTCTGTTTTGCATTCAAAAGATTATGGAAGGTAGTATCCTAATTTACTATGCTTTGTGTATGTAATGCAATAATAAGTGTGATACTTAACCATGTAGCCTGTTTTAATTTCATTGTTTAACTGAATTTCTTCATTTCTGACTAAATTTGTGCTTCTGAAATGATTCCTCTGAGATTTTGTATATTCTATTGTTTAAAGTGATGCAAAAAATGTGTTAAAGCATGAAATACTGTAATAGTTCCAAAATTTATGCCTCAAGCCACCTTATTAGAAAACTATATGACTATTGTGGTTGCAGTTGATCTGTAATTAGAAATGGAAACTTGAAAATCAGAGCCAAATAGAACAGGAATCTGCATTAAGCATGAAAAGCACACAGACTGACAGAGGACAATTACCTTTAGATTTTGTTGTTAGGACATCAAGAGCCATGCAGTAGGCCTTGGCAGCCATGGAATACTCTTCCCTCTGGAAGTAGAAGTTGCCTCGTTCTCGTTTCTGATTGCCAATCCTGATACGATCTGGGATTGATAGGGTCAAAGGGTCTGGCTTGTGTCTGATGTCCAAAAGCTGGAGCTCATAGAGCAAAGGCGACCAAGCTGGAATATCAGGATCCCTAGCAAAACATACATAATCACATGTTCACTGAGCTGATACTTCTGTCTAAAACAACTGACAATGGCTCACCTATTTGTAAAACTAGGAATTTCTTTACTGGAACAATTTAAATAAGTACCTTGATCAAGGGATCTATAGCAGGAAGTAAGGCTTGAACCTGGGTCCTTTAAGGCCAAAGGCAAGGCCTCTTACAACCACACACCCTATTGCTATGTAACTTAAAAGCTTTTAAATGTAAGTGGATTTACCCCCCCCCCCAACCATTCATTCAAACTAACTCCAGTTCGTAACATTTCTTGAACAAAAATTTTAGCCTCATTGAAAATGGAATGCCATATATTTCATCCTAAGTGCAAAATAAGATTTATTTAATTAAAATGTTAAGGTATTAATGTAAAAATAAATGTAGACTCAAACATTTATAAGTGTCATGTGGCAATTCATTTAACATATTGCTACTGGTTGGTTAGTGAACATTTTTTGTATATTTCCCTCTAATGAATCATTACGAAACAACTTCTGGGAAGGCAATGTTTTCTTAAATCCACATTATCCTAGTAACAACCTCATTTTAGTTTATGAATTTGGTTTAGACAGTTCATCTGCTGACTTCAGTGTGATGTGTGAACCACTTTAAAAGTGTGCATTACACAATGTGGTCATTTTATTAGGCCTGAGGCAAGAACAGACAACCCTGCCCATCTATGCCGTCCTGTTTTTCCTTTGACCACAGCTGCTTTTCCATGTTGTCTGACTATTTTTGTCTCCTTTCACAATCACCATCACCACCTGGCAGTTGGGTTTGTGCTCAGGAGACAGAATAAAGCTAGTAAACTGTACCCACATGCCATCTAGCCTGGTGAAGTAGTGCAGCACCCAGGTTTTCCCCAGACTTTTCAAAACACCAGCTACATTATGGAGCACAATTTAAACTAAAGTCTGTCCCCAGGGATGGCTTGAAACTGATACCCTGCAATATCTTTTGCATTTTTTTGTTTTCAAGAAATCTGCAGTAGCTGTAGTACTTTTGGATATTCTGGCTCAATCTACTGTGAACTCTCTGGTAACAGTCTCAGATCTGTAATTCCATGCACTAAAATGTTTTTAGCTGGTTTTCTCAAATAAATAGACAGTGTTCTTTACTTTACTCAGATAGTCATAATATTTGGAGATTTTGGAATGGTTCAGAGAGGGCCTTCTAAGCAATGCATACCATGCACACCATATTTGTGTCCATCCTTCAGTGCTATTACATTCCAGCCACTCCATCAACCAGACAGCATGACTACCTCTGTTTCCTGTGATTTATAGTACCTGCTGACTGTAGCCAGCAGAGTCTCACCACTGTGCTGATTTGTGTGCATCTCTACTAACAAGGCAGATGCACTGCATAAAATACAGCATCAGTGTGTTTTATGTTGTTAAGTTTGCTATGAATATCATGTGTTCATATAAGCCTAGGTAACACTTTGACAAGAAAATCAAAGGCAAATTTATTTGAAATGCTACATTTATTGGTGGCTCAGTGAGTAGTGCTGCTGTTTCACAGTGCCTAGGGTGTTCAGATGTGGGTCTGAATTCAACTCATCCTCTGTGGAGTTTGCATATTCTCCGTGTGACTGCATGGGTTCCCTCTGGTTTCCTCCCACTATCCAAAGACATGTGTTTCAGATTAATTGGTCACTCTAAATTGTCTGCTATTGTGTGTGTTCGTGTGGCCACTCTGAGATGGACTGGTGTCCCATAGAGGGGTAGTTTCATAGCCTGGGGTCCAATGATTCTGGGACAGGCTCTAGACCACAGTGACCCTACTTAGAATTAAGCTGTTAATAATAATGGATGGATGAATGTTACATTTACTGTTACTGTAAGGCCATGGAAATCATGGTGCATACCCTTAAGACAAAGGCCCTCAGAACATCTTAACTTATCTAAGTGATCATATACTGTGGACAGTGAAAATTCTTTGCAAGCAGAATATGAGGTTCTTTGCAACTGATGACATGATGGGGTATAGTATATCTTCTGACACAAGTTCTTATTACCCCTTTATTGCCTTTCTTTGTAGTTTTTGCTCAGAAGTATTTTTGTAACTTGGGTATTTTCAGCAGAGAACTTTCTTACAGGAAGTAGAATTAATTTCAAAGGACAATTCATGGACTATCTGTATCCTCTACAGATGTCAACATGCGCTAACATTTTTACATGCTGTTACTTTTTCATGGAACTCTGTCATTGAATATGTGGTCACTGTGCCATATTTAGTTATAATGATTACAGTTATCTTTGAATGTGTTTACGTGGAATTATTTACTATGTAAGGCAAACATTTTACAAAAAAGTTTAATTTTACATTTTTTATCCATTTTGATTGTTAGTGGCATAGCGACACACTGAGTAATGCTGCTGCTTGACAGTGTCTGTACTGTTCAGGTATAGGTTTGAATCCAGCTCATTTGGGGTAGTGTTCTCATGTTCTCCTTATGTCTGTGTGGGTTTCCTCACACAGTCCAAAGCCAAGTGTTTCATGACAATTGGCCACTATATATAGTGTATGACTGTATGAGTGAATGTGTGCATGGCTATTCTGTCATGGATGGGCATCCCGTCCAGGGTGTACCCCTCCCCGCCAAGTAATTCTGGCTCTGGACGACAGCAACTCTGAGCAGGACAAGAGGTTAATGAAATTTAGAGTGTTCTGCATTGTTCTCTGGACTGTTCCCTGCCTGCTTGGCTCTAGTATTCTGGTTTAAGCAAAAGTCAAATGTATAGTCTATTTAGAACCAGAAGATTACTACTTTGAAGGATTTCAGTTCATTTAATGGTGAAGTGACTTGATATCATACATCTGCTTGTTTTTGTTGGCTTTGGCTGACTCATCATTCGCTCAGAAGGAAAGTTAATTTGGTTCCGAAACTTCTGGACCTGCGGATTCCTCTGCTGGCAATCGCTAATCTGCCTCTGAGTGAAGATTCTGATACCAGCTGTGTTGAGTGTCTGGACTATGCACAGTATGTGTGCAAACGAAAGCCAAGTGGCTGTCCTAGCCCCACAGAATTGAATTTAAAGGCTAGGAGAAGAAAGGGCTGCTGTTAAATATGAGATGCATTTTATATGATCCTCAACAGCTGCAGCAGATCACGACCCAATTCATTACTCCTGACCCAGGCTATTCCACCCTTCACATCTGTAGGGTTACTTGAGGAGTATGGAAGTCAGGTCAGGGGAATATCAGGCTTTTATTGTTGTTTTTGCACTACAGCCTGTTTGATACTCCCTATTTTGACATACTTTGATTTTATTTATAGTTCATTAGTTATTCTTTTTTAAATCTAGATCTTAAATATGTCAATTGAAAGGGTTATGTTAAAGGAACTTTACCTCTTTTGTAGAACTCATAATTTCTCAAAAAAGAAAAAAGGTAATCATGAACAATAAAGTTATTACAATATTGACTCATACAAAATTCTATATTTTTTACTTTGTATTTTCTACATTCTGTAAGGGAAACTATGCATTAATGTTGGCTTTTTATTTCCCGGAGGTCAAGTATGCAAAAAAAAAAAGAAATAAGTTTTCATGGCAAAGTGCAGTAACTGAGAAAAGGACCTTACCAATAATGCCTCAGTTCTGTGTGAATTGTAAATGCTGTTTAAGTTATGTATCTTACGAATGCTTAATGACAACAAAAAAGTGAGCCCAAATTAGCAACTCTACTCTCAAATGCAGTCTTCTCCTTGTCTTTTCTGGACCATTACTAACCCTAAACAGAACTGAATACTTTGTTTATGCAAAACAGCAAATTAAAATATGAAAGCTGCAGCCTTTTAAAACAGGTAAGACTCTCTCTTAGTGCTTCTACATGTTTTCCCCTTGTAAATGTGTTTGCAACACTACTGTTTTGTTTATAATAGCATATGCAGTTTCAAATGAGTAAAAGATAACATTTAAAAACCAAAATAAAACACATGCTGTGCACCAAGCCTGCTGCAGAAAAGGAGCCTTTTAGTGTCAATGTGTTTTTAATTCAAAAGACTGAAGCACTTCTTCAAAATGAGAAGTGCGCAGCTTAAAACACAAATTGTCCTGGAACAGATTAAAGCACCGGCTTGCTTAACACACAATAAGATATTTTTAAGATAATAAGATAAAAAGGACTTTAAAAGATACTGCTTTCCTCAGGTGTTATTACAGGGTTTCTTCAAAAATTCCATAATAAGTTCTGGTGCTGAAGTCATGTCATATTACCATGAAAATCTATAAATGGACAAGAAGATACTAACAACAAATGAATAATGATATATAAATATATAGTCTTATTTTATATTAATACAATGTAAATGTATAAAATTTTGTTATGCATAAAATACCTTTTATTTAGATGTAATTTTTTTTGTTTGGGAAACAATTGTATCTTTTCCTTTAGAAATAGTGGCAATTTGACCTGCTCACAAGAAGTGACATAATGGGGTAGTGTTGCCTAACAAAATAAACCCATTATTTGAGGAATGGGTGTAATCTTTGTGTATTAGGCCTAAAAAACAATCCTCTATATTTTCTGTCAGTCTTCAGCTACTGAGTGAAAATCCTTACTTTTTAACATTAAAAGAGTCACACTACAATTACTTTTAAACATGGAGTCACATCTTTAATTGGTTATTACACTATGTCACCATTTTTTTCCATTCCACAGTTGGAAGTTCCTAGATGCTGAAACATTTGGAAAAAATGTACTTGGTAAAGAGACACTTTTTGTACAGTTAATCATCCATCTGGACTTAGTGATGTTCTTGTTTTCCAAATTAATTTTATCTGGTTACATCTGTTTGTCACAGATGTTTTGTGAACTTTAGCCACGTGGCACAGTACGCATTCTGTTATGTCATACACACTACATCTTCTCATACAATAAGTCACTAAAAAGTGCCTGCAAATTAGACTGGATTTTAATTATTTTACTATTTTTATTCCTATTTCTGTGCTAAAACATTCTTGTTTTCTACATGAGTAACTTTTCTATGGCTAAGATTGCATTCCTTTTGAAAATATACATTCTAATAAACAGCAATCCCATTCTTACTGCTCTAGTGACAGTTGTTGTCTTGGGATGTGAATAGGTTATTTATGAATGCTGACATTCAGAGGTGCAAGATGAGCTCAGGAAATGAACCCAGGCAGGGTGAGCTATCGGTGACTCATAGTTGTCTCCCACAGGCAGGAGAGAAGTGCAACACTGGGAGAAAGGAAGAAAGACTCATCCTCAGCAGGATGGAGCTCTTGTGAAACAATCTCTAGAAAGTAATTTTAGCTTTGACACAACCTGGATATCTAAGCCCTGAAATGCACGTGAACCCATGGCCACACAAGTCGTCATGCATTCACGAATGCACTCAGATCACTCGCAATACACTCTTGAAAAAACCTGGACCTGTGCCACTGGCACCACACAGAGAGTGTCCTCGATTAGCCCAAGCAGTGAGTCACTGAAAAACTGTCCCCCGCTAGCTCAGCACTCGAGTTGCCACACGTCTCTTTTCCCTGAGCCCTGATCTACTTTTTTCTCTCTGTTGAAAGGATGAATCATGTCATAATCAACACAGGTAGCCATTGCTAATGCTCTCATAATAAAGAGGAAAGGTTAGGTTGCTCCCAGACAAACACCTGACATTAAACAACCTGCAGAACCTTTGAGTCTTCTCATTTAAAATTTATAGTACTTTTCATGTGAAATTCCTATTGTTAGTCTGGTGTGTATGCCTCAGTAACCACAAACAGAAAGTATAAACACAATGGATCAGTAAAGCTTACTATAAACACTAAGGGTGGTGGTTTTTTAATAAATTCCAAACCACATGACCAGTTCAGCTCAGGTTGGGTGTCAGATTGCTAGGCTTTAGAGGAAGCAAAGTTTGCTTAAGATTAATGATCTAGTTGCTTACTAGACAAGTTGCACAGCTGTCTTAAAAAGAAAATTAAATAGTTGGCTGTGTTTACTGGTGCACTTAAGTCTAAACATTTTTCTCAAGGTTAAAACAGTTCCTGGGACTGGAAAAATCAAACATGGGTTTTAGTCCACTATACTACCTCCCATAAAATTCTGTTTTTAGATTCACAGCGTAAACAGGAATGTTTTAGTGCCTTCCTAGTTATAACAAAAAGCTTTCCTAGGAGAAGACTTATAAGAACCTGAATACTACAGTGAAGAGGGACATTGTGTTATGACCTAAATCATAAGATGAACAGTTTGTCAGGTTCAGCTGTGAGCCTTCATCAATATTTAATTTCACTCTCAGTTACTTTTGTCTTTTTCCCTGTGTATTTATCAAGGTCATCCTAGAGAGTCAGAATGTAAAATGCATGCTGTTAGTGTGAGGATTTTGAATACATTATGTCTAGTTGAACATACCTCCTATTACTGGTCTAAATAAAAACAGATGACTGAATTTTTTACTACTACTGACTGAATGGGTAGAAATGCTATTTGAACAAAATATAATGCTTACTAGATCATTAACTGCAGCTGAATAATGTAAAAATACAGCAGTTACTTATTGGTCCTCGTTTACCATTTCTTTTTCACCCTTTCTGGCAAATAAATTCACACACAGCTGTTTTGTTACAGATTACCAATATGAAACACATTGTTTCTGAATGTTCACAGGTCAGTTTAATAACAAAGAAATCAACAGGAAGTTTTATTTAATAGCGGCCTCAGTCTGAATCGGCACAGTGCTGTAACGCCAACATGTAGCTTCAGGGGTGTGTGAAAAGGCCCTTTTAAGTGAAGGAGACTTTGTTTGTGCTGTTCAATTACTGTGGTTACTGGAAGAGCTTTAGTGTGAAGCTCTACAATTGCTGTTCTGCACAATAACAATTCCCTCCCCACTGCACCCCATGTGAGTTGGAGAGCATGCAGGTGTTTACGGCTAGAGTGAAACCACCTGAGAAAAACTCATGCAGCCTGGAGGAATGCTTAGAGAGGGCCTCAGCCATCAGGGCAGGCATGGCTCAGTTTTGGGGGATCCAGACCAGCAGGTAAGAGGTGGACCTACAGTCATATAACACAGGACAAACTCTTACATTTTAACATGTTTTGAGAACAAGGGCCTTACTCTTAGCTGGTTGAGTTATCCGTTCCTTGAAACCCTACTTTGAAGATGGCTGTTCCATGGGTGTGTTTAAATCCATGACAATCATATTTGTATTTATTTATCCAGCCAGTGCTTTTCTCCAAAGCAAATTACAATGTTAAATTACCTAAAATGATTTACAATGAGTATTTTTTACTGGAGCAATTCAGGGTAGGTGACTTGCTAAAGGGTATTACAACAGTAAAGGGATTTGAACCAACAACTGTCGTGTGAGGAACCCAAGTAGTGGGAGAGATTGTAATAGACACACCTGGGAGTCAATGGTGGAAGAAAACAGGAACTAGTCATCTTTTTAATAAGTAGTGCACAAACATATATTAACTGTATAGGAGAAGCAAATAACAGTACCTGGCAGTAGTGTATGTGAGAGCAAGAAGGCAGGCACCATCATTTAAATATGCACACATGATGTGCTCCTTAAATGTCAATCAATCAGATCCCTGGCATTTGCATACTCATTTAATCTTAAAAACAGAACAACCTCCAAGAGCAAAGGAAACTCTAAAAACTTTGTTACCCTATTGCCAAATCCCTAAATTCAGTGGTCCTCAGGACCTCAGGTACTACATTTACTTATTTAGCTGAAACTTTAAAGCAAATTACAATGATTTACCCTTTTATATAGCTGGACAATTTTTACTAGAGCAAGTCAGGGTAAAACGTTACTCAAAGGGTACAACTGCAGGAAGTTGGATTTGAATCTGGCTCTAACCACTATGTTAGATGCTGCTCCTTATGAGCATTATTTAAGTGATATAATTACTGGAACATATTATTCACTATAAGATTAACAGTATATGATTAAAAGAGGTATATGACCTTAGTCTAGGCAATACATGCAGTCACAAGGGACACGAGCCAAAGCTGACAATTTTTGCTTGCTTCTGGTAATCAAATTAATTGTGCAAAAGTCATAGGTCACATGAATTCAAGCTACAGCATTTTCAAACTATGTTGGGCAGCAGTTTCACTAAAAGTATGAGTAGTCTTCACATGTCCAACAAAATGACTTTCAGTATTTACAATAATAAACGTATTTTAGAAATCAGAAGATTACTAAAAGTATGTGTGTGTTACTATGTTTGCTCCTTAAAGGTTGTGATGAAAGTACATTTTATCATACACTGTAGAATAAACACATGTATCTTTTGACTTTCTCATAATGTCAGTTTTCATTGCATTCTTCTTCCTGTGCTAATTTCAGAATATTTTCCCATTGTGACTTGGTTTTGTGGTCTGATGGTTGGATGAATGTGTTTCCCTGCACAGAAACAACATCCTTATTAAATGCCCTCCAGTTGTATGAAAAGTGTTTGTGGCTTTTCAGCTGTTTTCCCACCAGATTGATGATCACAAGAAGTAGAAAATCTGTTTGACACTACACAATCAACTATATTTTTGAAAAACAGAATTAAAAGAGGAAAATGTCCAGAGCATGTTCCTCAGAGTGGTTGCCATGGGGATTCCTGGCAACTGTGTATACAAAAATAGTGTATGAATTTTGACATTAAGAGATAATGGACAAAATCTGTTAGGCAGGACTCATACTGCATACTTGCGCCTAGTGCTTAAAGGTTTTATATTTTTGTTATAGATTTCATGTTTTGATTACTAAGGATTATATTGGTAAAACAGCAACAAAACAGCAATGTCCTTTATTTCAGTTTAGCAACTGGAAGTTATAGCCAGCTCAGCAAGTAAGGTCACTGCTGTTTGTCTTCAGTTCTTCATGTGTTGCAAATGGTTTGCTATTACAGGCAAAGGTCCACATGCTTGAGTGGTGATTCCTGTCAGTGACATCCTATAAACATCTTTTGCCTTCCGTACAAGGTTATAATGTTGTTTTCTGCAATTTCTGCACCTATCCACAAGATTCAGTAAGAAAGCAGCAGGAACCAAGGCTGCAGTTTTCATGGTACCTTCAGGGGGAACTGTTCAAAAGTCTCCCCTTAAGCCAGAATAGGCATCCGAAGCCATTTAAATTAATTGCACAAGTGCCTGGGGCTATTTGAATAGCCGCTGTGGATTTCACAAGCTGTGGCATGTACTGGGCCTTTCTGATCTGCCTGTGAGACACAACAATTACTGGGAGGCCTCATTACACCATTCACTACCTGGAATATGGGAAACAAAAACAAAGGTGTGCATTTTTATTTCAGCAGAATGCTATAGCGATCCAAGACCATCATATAGAATCCTGTAAAATAACTGCCATGTTAACATCCTCTGTGCACCACATTTGGTCATGCTGTGTATCATCCTAACAGTGAGTAAAATGGAGGGTAGCATCAATGGTGTATCATTGTTGTACCTGACAGTGAATTATAACAATGTGAGATGATTCTTGTCATTCTACAGTTAATACTTGAGCCTGTACCTTGTTATGGAATGCTTGGAATGCAAGGTAATGAAACTTACATATAAAATAATATGCATGTCTACATCAGTGGTGTATATAGTTCACACTATGCGGTAGTACTGGTCATAAAATCTAGAGTATCCAAACTGACGTTATTGGACATTTGTCTGGCTGTCAATATTCTCAGGACCACCACATGGAGGGCTACAAGAAAAATCATGGCTAAAGGCTTCTGGAAAAACCTTGTAGTTGACTGCACACAAAGCAGTTTTGTAAAGGTCACCCTGTCCATCCGCTTTCTCCTTATTTTGCCACACACAAAACCTTGATCAGTCCCCACCTTAGGGTCCTCTGGAAAAGGCTAGTATGAAAGAAATATAAACCTTAACAGTAGGGAGCCAAAGTGTCTCCTTTTACAGAAACAATAAAACTAAGTCAATACTAACTGAACACAAGGTCTTACCATAAACCAGTTAAATACACCACTAAACTATGGCTTATTTCTGTTAGACTTGTAGCATATGGTACTGTGACTGATTTCAGTGCTGCTTGCCAACTTGGCATAATTAACACTTCCCTTAGAAGACTTGTGCTAGGCTTTAGGAGGAGGTGGGGTTAGTGAGGTCTTTGGAAAAGGTAGTGTAATATCAACGTAACCTACTAGAGTATTTCTTTCACCTTAATTAAATTACTTATAGAAAAAGTTTTTTATTCCATTTCTTTGGTGGGCTGTAAAAAGTATATGTTGACACTACATGGACAAAAGTATGTGCACACCTGAACACCACAGCCATATAATTTCAAAATCATGGGCATTAGTATGGAGTTGGTCTTCCATTTGCTTCCATAACAGCCTCCACTCTTCTGGAGAGGTTTTCCATTAGATTTTGGAACATGATTTCAGGGATTTGCTCTCATTCAGATACAAGAGCATCAGTGAGGTCAGGCACCGATGTTGGATGATGGGGTAGCAGGGCAGAAGTTTGACTGATTAGTTGGAAAGGTGGCATCCTATGATAGCGCCATGTTGAAAGTAACTGAGCTCTTTAGAAGAACCCAGTCTACTGCAAATATTTGTCTAAGGAGAGTGCATGGCCGTATGGTTAATTTTATACATCTGCTAGTAATCGATGTGGCTGAAACAGCCAAACCTATTAATTAGAAGGGGTCTTCATATACTTTTGGCGATGTACTGTATGTCAAAAATCAAATTAACCTTGAACTGAAAGTTATTTGGAAGCCAATATACAGTATATGGGGACTTGTTATGAGAAACATTGAAAAATAGAAATATAAGGAGAAAAATAAGCTATTTTGACAAAACAGTGGTCAAATGCAAATAATAGTACACAAATATATAGGCCACGAATATTGTTTGTTTAAGGCATATTACCACTGGATTATGTTTTATATGGTAATGTTGAATTGAATGAGTCATTTCATAATATAAGAAATGTAAATATACATACAGTACAAATAAATTCTTTAGTTGTTCTGGTTTTTCATTTTTAGTTTATTTTAGATTTTTAAAAAATTAATTTTCAACTCTAGTGGTTATTTTTAACGTACTATTTCCCATCTTCTTAATTAAAATGGTAAAAGACACAAGGACTCATAGGAGGGGCATTTAACCCAGTCATGGAAAAGATGTGGTTACTGGCAGAGCTAAAGTATCTAGCCCTGACAGTAACTGAGCAATGTCTGTACTGTACTCACTTTTAGCTATCCTAAAAGACAGGTTTGTTCTTTTGAGAAAAATGAAGGTGTTCCATTCAACCAAATTTGAACTTTGTTCACAGTTATGTTTTCCCACTGGTTTGTTTTCCTTTGCTCATAAACTAGAAATCACTGCTCTGTTAAAAAATAAGAGCTATAAGTGAAAAAAAAACAGATAATCGTGTCATCATGACCACGTCTCCTCCGACCTGGTTAAACTATGCTTGCACAATTTGAGAAAGTGAGTTGTTTTTGGCAGAGCATGGTGCAACTGACTGCAGTTTAAAAACAGCAGGATTGTTCCCAAAGCTGGGCAGCACAGTACATAATGAAAAAAGTACTATAAAAGCCTTTATGCGAACATATTTGTTGTTGAGTGAGACCTGGATTTATTTTAAAAAAATTAAAAAGCAGTTCAAAAATGATACACTTACTACAATCTGAAACTTAATATCTTGGCATTTTCCCAAAACTGAAGGAGAAAACAATCTTTTAAAAGCAATTATTACCACATGGTCTAGCATTCTTATTAATGTTAACACAAAGCAGGTGTCACACTCAATGGTAGATCAAGTATTAATTGTATTTTAGTACTTTTTATAAAAACATATTTTCAGTCTAGAGACTGCCTTTAGGCCTGAGAGACTGGCTGTTGACTAAAGCACCCCTGTCATTCCCATCACAGATTTACCTCCAGTGTCCTTTCTCCCTGTACCCATGCACAAGCTGGTACATCATTCTTGTACCAGGTAAAGATTGAGCTTTGGGAGGGGTATCCTCTAAGGGACCATCTATCGCAGACAGTACCTAACTTGCATCCAAAGGACAGCAATTTATAGGACTAAATTTGCTTTTTAGAAACTGTATGTCTCAATATCTTTATAACAGAAGATGTGCTTTCATTATACAGAAACTGTAATGTATGCAAAAGGCTCAAAAACCATGCTTTTTCAAAGTGTCAGGGGTCCTTTCCCAAATGAGATAGACTGTAAGGGACCACAAGGACAGTCAGTTCTGAGTGAATACATGATGAACAGTAAATCCTCCCACTGTCTCCCCAGCAGGGGGTGAAGCCTTCAGTAGGAACAGTTGTAGATAGTGACAGCAACACTCCTCTGTGAATGCATCACAGAGAACTCTTCAGTAGTGTGTGGGTGTTTATTTACATTTACATTTATTCATTTTGCAGATGCTTTTCTTCCAGAGCAACACACAACACAGTGCATTTCACAAAGGCAAAGAGCTTCAGATGAATACAGTCGAGAGTCAAAGAACTGTTTGTTTGGATGACACCATAATTTCTGCTGCATGTAGAACTTAGTGTGAAAGGAAGTACAGAGCTGATTGTGGCAGATAGTGTGATGCAAATTTACTGAGCTGTTAGGAGACCTGGAGAAAAGTCAGAACAAAAGTGGTGTACTGCTGGAATGCTGAAAAAATAAGAACCTACACTTTCTATTTGGGATTCTCACAAGTGTGAGCTCCAAAAAGGCTGAGATAGAGCAGCATAGCACTTTTTCTGAGAAATAGGGAGTGATCAGGTCTTGTAGGTAGCAGGTTCAAAGCCTTTCACTGTCTTATAGCCCTTAACCAGAGCCTTGAACTTGATACAGGTAGCTACAGGAAACTAATGGAGAAACAAGAAAGGAAGACACATGAGGATGCTTTGGCATACTGAATACAACTTGTGCCACAGCATTCTGCATCAAGTGGGGAGGTCTAATGACAGAGGCCAGAAGACCAGACAGTGAAAGATGCAGTAGGCCATACTCTACTCCCAGGGCACCCCCTAACAAGATAGTCTGCCTACAGTGGTTCATGGGTCACTGGTAATTCATTTCCCCTTCACTGTTGTGCTATGCTAAATGACTGGCACAACCACCAGAAAACTAGGGCTGTTTTTAGCAGGGTTTGCACAGAAGGGCAAGCAGCAGAGTGAGAATGCTGGTTAGTGCTCCTGTAGGTGTGCTGGGTGAGTAAAAAATAAACCGAACAACCTCTAATGCAAAGTGCAGGCGATGTAAGCATGCTGGGCATTCGATGCATGTCCCTTGGAAAATAGCATCTCATATCTGTGCTGTGTATTCATATACTGAGGTTTATGCTTGCATTTGCTGTTTAATTCAGTATACAATAAAGATGATGGCATATGTCAAAAAGCAGGCAGTAAATTTAAAATGTTATTGCAGAAATATGGAAGAATGATGCACAGTGGATAATTTTTTGTAATCCTTAGTCTTCAAGTTTTATCAGAAATGCAGGACATTTTGTTTTCTGTCTTTCTAAGAGTAACTCTTGTGGAAAGATAAACTAATGCATTGCTTATGTTGATAATTTCCAAAAATAAATTTTGTTGAATTGTTATGATTTTTTTTGAAGGGGAAGTTGTAAAATAGACAATTGCAAGTCAGCTGCTTATGTTATCCTACCCAAGGCAGAGATACTTGTTGGTAGAACAAGTTTAATTTGTAGTGAAAACATAAAAATGAATAAATAAAACCATTGTTTACTGTAGGCCTGTCTTCAACCTTCAAAATATTTTCTACAAACAAGAAGATTGGTGAAATTGCACTATGAACACTTACACTAAACTTAACAAATATGAGCTTAGTTTAAGAGATGGTCTCAACCTTACCCCTCTGCTTTTCCTCTTGGTGTTCCTCTAGGATCCTTCCTCCCTTCTCTCCTGAGCTCTGTTTCCCTTCTTGCTCTGCCCATTAAGAAGATGTCTCACAGGTTGCCATAGCAGAACCCCACAAATCTGGGTGGTAATTATAGCAGCTACATTAATGTGATTTTTTCTATTCTGCTATTGAGATCATTACAGGTTGGTACTGTCTTTAGAGTTTCTAAACACATGCATGCATATAAATCTCGAAGGTGAACTTTATGTTAATCAGAGCTACTTGTGATGGAAAATATTATGACCAGAGCAATTCATTCTGCCACTGGACTGCACTAATGGAAGTACTGTTCCTTAATGTGATTCAGCTTAAAAGATCATTTATTATCTCTTCCAATGCAGTGACATTGATTTTTACAGCTTAAAAAAACCTTTTTCATCTTTTCTGATATAAACTTCTGTACCTATAAAAGAAAAAAATTCCAACGTAGTGACTGAATGACTTCACAAATGACTTCTGCAACCAGCTCATGGTGCCCATATTTGTTGTCACAAACATTTAGACCTCTCACCCCACAGTTTGGGGTTAAGTGGGCCTCAGCCTCAGATAATGTGTAATGACCATGTGGGGAATTTATGCTGGAAGTGCAGTCAAATTGTGGACAGTATTCAGGTGATGCTGTTGTCCCAGACAGTGAGTCAACATGTGAGGGTGAGCTGCATCTGACAGGTACAGACCTGCAACAAGCTGGTATTCAGCTCAGCAAAGACTGAGCCCATGAGGCCACAACACCCCTCCTCACTGTAAAGTCCACAGTCAGCAGGCAAGGAGTGCAAAAGGCTAACCCAGACAAATCTTAGCTGCTTTATGTAAATGTCTATGTGGCTTGCAGCAGCTGGTAACAGCACTCAGCCATCTGTTGCCATTATTACCGTTGTTGTAAAATGACAAGTTGCCATGGGCTCTTCAATCACAGTGGTCTGAGAGGATTTTACGGACTGTTATACATATGTGGATTAAGGAAAACATATGGCAAAGAGATAAATATTGTACATGGGACTAGATTTTTTTCTATTATTTGCACAATTTTATATTTAGAATGTATGAGTGCAATGCAGTTTTGCAACACAGGTCTTAGGTTACCTGACCTAGAAACATGTTTGCTGGACTGAATATCCTAGAATGTCTTTCATGAAATCTCAGTATATATAATGGTATTAAAAAGTGGAGAAAATTGAGTAAATTTGGGTAAAGCTGTTTGTTAACAAAAGATATAAGTGTCATATGCAGAACTAGTCAGTATATCTACATATTTCAAGATGACTTGCTTTAGCCCTAAATGTAATCTAATACTCGCTCATCTGCTCTATGATGATTCTTTTTTGTTGAGATCCTGTTGATTTCTTTGAGTTATTATCCAGATTTCCACTATAGAACATGAGCCCAGGAATTTAGGCACCACATCCTTCATTCCTGCAATCCTTCGTTGCTCCTCGAACTTAAAAAGCAGTGCGAGTCAAACCAGTGAAGACATCTTAAACAACATATTTACAAATGAATACTAGCTTCTCCTGCATTTATTTAAAATTCATTTAGAGTGTACGCATTGCTATTTTTTATTATTCTTTTCCATTCAATATTATCTTTAAAACAAGAACCAAAGGGTTAGAGGGGGCTTTAATCCTCAAAAAAGTCTACCACAGGGGCCAGAACATTGTTTGGATAATAAACCGGAATTTCCAAGTTTCAGTGTTGCCACTGGTTCTAACCAGTTGTGGAACGTGAATTATTGTGTTTGCCTTGCAGAAGTATAACACACAAAACAAATGCAGGTCTCTGAGGCAGTGAGAGGGCAAATTGGATTTGGGGTCTACCCTGAAGAGTCTTCTTCTTTTACAGTCCAAATCATACCACAGACCTCATCAACTTGACATTTTCTGATGAGAAAGAAAATAGCATTTAATTATAGAGCCAAGACAGGCTGTCCTTCTATTTGAAAGAGTCTGTAAGATACTGAACTACTACCTCCCAAACAGCACATTATAAAAAACAGTGGGCTGTGTGCTTCTATGTTGGATTCAGGAGATCCAGCATCTGCATTAATACAGGAAATGGAAAGAAAGGCTGTGGTATTAACTGAAAATTGAAATGGAATAAATGGGTCAGATCAAGCTGAGCACAGTGACAACTGATGCACATGTTATATTTCTCCCAAAACAACCATTTGTGATTCATGACATGATGAAACATTAGACCATTTGTGGTATGTGCTTTCATTAGTCAGGTTTTCTTATAATCTAGTTTCTAATTACCATAACACATGGTTGCTTAATCAGCTACATTTTATACATAACTGCATAGCAGCTATGATAGTGGCTTCTTCCAGAAGAAGAAACGTAAAAGCTGAACTGTATAAATAGAGAGAAATAAGAAAGGTAAAACGATGCAGTCCATGTTCAATAAAACTTTTAGACATCCTTCCAACCCTGTGTTACAAAAGCACCAGCCAAAGTAACCATAAACCCAAAATCTATTTGACAGAGCTGCCCAATAAGCAGGGGCCCAACTAGGATTTCTGCGACCTCTGAAAGTATATTTTGCAGGGATTCTTCTGAATAAAATCATTTTGAATTTCTGGGAGCCATTTCTAAGTGTGGACAATCATCACCACCGTTCACCCCCACTAGCAAGGGCCCTGCCAATAAGCAGCACCACTGTTATGAACACACAGGAGATAGAGAGCATTACACATGACTCAGTGTTTAAGTGCACCATGTACTTGGTTACATTTTAAACCAACTTTTGTTGTTTATTCCAATTTGACAACCTCAGTAGTAAACGTCATCATTGTGGTTACTGATTCCTAAATTTTGCATTACTCAAGCTGAGATTTAGAGTGGTACAGACAACAGAAAAGGAAAACAGCTTTAGTGACTTATCTGTAGGAAGCTCAAATAATCTTGTATCTTGTCAAGTATGTTGAATATTCCTGAGTTTCAGTTTTCACAATGATATAACAAAATCAGAAGTATGACGCTGCATTAACTTATTCTTCATACAAATCTTTTTTATTAACACTCTGTTTCAATTAAGATAAATTAAATCATAATACTGTCATGTTGTAAAAAAAGATTCCTGAATACTTCGCTTAAACTGGAAATTGCTACATATAAGCATCTGCAAAACCTTCCCCTTCCTCAGATATTACTAAAGTGTTTATTTACTCCTGCTTTCTGCAGCTTAAACACCTGTAACTGCATACTGGCAAGGCTGCTACCATTTGCTGTCCATCCTTTCCAACACATATAGAATGTTGCTGCTCACTGGGCATACACTATTTCCTACTACACCCAGACAACTTCCCTCTTCTGGTCCATCAACAGGTTCCCTATTGCTGCAAGGATTTAGTACAAGACTTTCATTCTGACTTCCTTGTTCATTACTACTATCCCTTAATACCTCCAAACTCTTCCTACCATACACCATGAAATCTCCACTCTACCTCTGGTTGCTATTTCTCTGTGTTTTGTCTCCCGAAACTAAAAGAGATCACTCATTCACTCTCCAAGCTTTCAAATACTGGACATAGCTTCTTCTCCAAATCAGATGTTGTTCCAGGTTCCTGACAGTCGGGTACCTGAGAAGCACCTCACCCTTGACACATTCTGTTCAGCCTCAGCTGTACTGCAACAAATTATATACTTTCCCTACCATGACAGTCTTACTGTTCAGAGGCTTTATAAGGGGAAGAATATGTTCTACCCAATGTTCAATCAAGCTTTAAATTGTTCCCCTCTATTTTCTCTTGTTAATAATTTTTTTAAAAATTAAATAATCTGATTTAATTTCCATTCTGTGAAGTTTCATTTTAATTGCTTTTATCTCTAGCAGTTTGATTTTACACTTGATTTTGCAACTACAGTACTGTATTTCACCTAAGAATGTCATCCTTGTTCAGAAGCATTATTATATGTATTATGTGATTACCTCTGAACAAAAATACTGTTTCACTATTGGTATGCTTAAGTTTTACTCAAGCTTAAATGAATACAAAGGTGCAAAGTGACCTGACAAAGACAATAATAACAGCAAAAAGAAATTTATCAGTGTTTTTGGTCTATTTTCTTAGGAATTTAAAAAACAAAACATGATACAGGCATGGTTAAAAAACACCTGCAGCTTTTGTTCTGTATACAAGATTCTTACATGTGTCAGCTATGATGCATTATCAGTGCTCATTCCATGGATTCTTATGAGTAAAGGGAGAGCTTACAGTCCAACCTTGTCCTCATACAACATTTAGTCTGCCTACAAGGCTGCGTAGCTGTTACTCACAATGTAGCTCTGAAAGCACTAACATGAGCACAACTAGGGCTGAATCCTAAAAGTTTTCCTCACTGTGACTATCATTCTGGTAGAACAGGATGTGCAGGTTTTCTTTCTACCATCACAGTGTAGGATTGGACTGAATCAATCAATTCCATCATTTAAAAAGTATCCTTCATTTCTGGTGCTAAGCCTTGTTGCTTGTGGAGAGCGAGACAATCTCTACTTGTGTATAACCCTGAGTCACTTTATTGGTTTTATTTTATTGTTATTTCTTTATGGATGGATTCTATTGACAGATTATTTATAGAGAACTTTCAAGTTCCAAGATGGTAAATAACATAAATCCAGATAACAACCAATGACACTATACTTCTCACTCTGTTCCAACCAGCTACTCAACTACTGAAACAGGCACTTAAAAATACCACATTGTTCAGTCAGGACTTGTCTCCTGCTCTTATCATCTTGCACTGGTTACCACTGAACCCAAACAACAGTTTGTGTGGGTGGAATCTTCCTTCATGGCACTGATAACGCATGTTTATTCTCCTCCACTGGCAAACATTGCAATAATCCCCTAGGTATCTCTTTACGATAACATCTCACACTAGCAAGAAAATAAATTATAGTTAATTTCAATATTCCAATACACACTATAATGAGTAAAAGCAAATGATCTGGTATGATAGATCTTAAGGGATTTCCCTTTTTGTGAACATGTGATAAAAAATCTAGAAATTCCTCACTGACATCATAGAAAACAAATAAAATGTATTTTACATGTGTAAATTGTTTTCAGTAGTCCTGGAAATAAGTAAAGCAATTTACACTTTGTTTTAAGAGAGGCTACTTCTTTAACGAGTCGGAGTCAAACACTAGCAAAGACAACCTATTTCTGTCAGTCTGTGCATGCAGTAGTTACATTTTAAGTATTTCAGGAGTATAATACTTAACTTACATTCTCTTATCTTAATGAATAACAAACTTTTAGTCAAAAACATTCAATAACAACAAACAATAACTGAGAATACTTTAGAGTTTTCTTAGTGTGTCCTAACTGAACAGAATTAAATAAATATACTAATTTTGTGTTCAGAACTGATATATTGATCTTCATTTTATATGAAATCAATATTATAGTGTTTCCCAAGACCCAATTGTGTTTCTTTTTGTGGTATACCATACTTTTTTTCATGATTTCTGTCTATGCTATACATCTTTTTCAATGGTATTTAAGACAATATGATAGCTCCCGAGCACACATAATAATGTGAGTGTTTGTATATGCCTGTTTGTAAACGTACATTTATAACTTGGATAAAATTGCCGGTAAGTGGTGACTGTAGGTTCCAAAAATGCCTAGGGTGTTTTCTTGGAAGAGCAAGGGAGACTATTTATATGTTGCTCCATGCCCCATTTGCACAGGAAAAGGGACCACAGTGCCTGTACACTATACTCCACAGACCTGGAATGTCTGTCTGTGCTGCAATCACAACATCAGGTAGACCTCAAAAGATCCACACATGTTACTGCACTGTTTTTGTATTCCAACACAGGTAGCTGCTGCAGAACCTGCACATTTATTTTAAAGAAGGGATCTGAGAAGAGTTACCACCTGTAGCTTGTGTCCATTCATTGTAATGAACCTGACAGAATGCTGACTGCTTTGATGAACAATGTAAAGTGCCCTCAGTGTAGACATCCTTGTCTGTGACACATTACCAGCAGAGCTCAATTAAAACATCTGAAAGCTACTGGGGAGGGAAAAAAATAAGATTTGTTCTGCCATTTTCCAGGCCATAGATTGCCACAGTACCCCTCTGTGGCAGTTTAAATTTATGTTTATTGTTTTTGCCTTATATTTTATTAGAATCACTTATCTTCTAAATGGATTTTCGTAAACAAAAAGCTTGCTTTATCTAAGGTCACATCTCTGTCATGCTGATGCTCACATTACCGGCTATTGTATTTTAGCTTTTTTACTCCATAATTCACCGCCATGTTGCTAACAATTGTCTAGTACAATAAGAATTGATCTATGCTTTGCAAAAATTTTACTTTTTCCAAGGCAGTTAGTCATGTTTTATTGTTTAAAGGCCAAGGATGGCACTGTTTATTCTGTACACACAGTGTGAATTACAGAAGGGGACACTGCATTTTTTCTCATCAGTGGTAGTCAAGAAAGTACCTTAGTTACCACCCTTTCAAAACTGGCATGGGTCTTTTGAGGTCTAGCCCACTGAGAAAGCCTATATTTGACTTACCAGCACATAGACCTAATCAACTAAACAAAACAGCCATTAGCTTAGTGCCTGTCTGGCTCTATCCACAGCAGAGACCTGCAGTAGGTCCAAACTCCACATCAACCCTCCTCTGTTTCAGAATGAACCTTTCATTCTCTCGCACAACACTGCAACTGCAGCACAGATGCAGACCCATACAAAAACCATATAGAGACTTGAACACACATGACCAGCTCAATACACACAACAGTCCTACATCATGCACTTTTAAATACACTCATACACTGTAATGTGTCTGTTAAACCATTAGTAAGATATTAATGTAAGAAAAGGGATTATTTTGTGTTTCTGCATGTTGTACTTATTAACGGTTTCATGGTAAGTTAAACAATATGCATGGCAATATACTTGTGTGTATCTTGGGAATGTAGGAAACAAAAGAATCAGTTGACTTGAATTGAAGTATCTATCATTGTTTCTTCATACACACTTACTTTTCTTTAAAATTCTTGCATTCCACAAACTGAATACAAAATGAGGCTTGGATTTGTTATTAATTCTGCCAGATAATTGTTGAAATACAGAGAACAGACTTCACCTAATGAACTTAAGATAGCAGAAAACTAAACAGTGCCTCCTTAATGTTCTGTGTGGCATATTTGCTGAAGATCTGTCCAAAGCAGACAATTCTGTTTTTAACAGCTGCAAAAGACTTTGTTCCTGAGCCTTAAGATATCAAGTTACTTTTGGCAATTAAGTTGCTTAGTAGGAAAGTGATGCTGTTTTTTAATTTAAGACAACACAATTCTGTATAATTAACAAAGCATGGGAACAGAAAAAGCAGCTGGTTTGCCCTCTTTCTTCCCATGTGTAAATTTAATGTACTATGTACTTTGAACTCAAGTCAGACCAGTTGCTTACTGTACCTTCCCTGGTGTCCGTAAGTGTACTGTGAGTCGGCAAGTAGCAGCGCGATTTCCCATTGGCACATGGTCGCTGCACAGTGCTCCAAAGCCTATTCCAAAACATCACGGATTAAACAATGCTACTCCTCACACTGTTCAAAACAGGAAAAGGTTACAGCTAAGGTCAATATTGTGGTATGAACAAATTATTTATTTTAAAAAATTCTCACTACTGCAATTTTATCAAAAACAATAATACCATGTACTCATTTCACAGTGGCTATATATTAAAACAGGACTTTTTTAGGATGTGACATATATTTGTAACTTTTCACTAAAGATGATTTGGAATATCATTTATAAAAAAGTGAAGGCACCACTGTGTAAAAACAGTTTTACAGGCTGATAACACTGCAAGAGGACATGATGAAAGTGCAAGGTTCAAATTCGGGTAAAGGAGAATATTAATTTTGTTAACTTGACTGTGAATGTCAGTGAAGCTTGCAAGTAAAGTATAAATATTGAACATAAAGATAACAAGCATTGCCTTATATATATGAGTCTGACTGGTATGCTGTAATTAAAACAGTATCTTCTGCTTTAATCCACTTTTCATTGTCATTCAGCACTTCAAAGGTCACACATGTACAAATTCTCACCAGGTTGACGTCCCCTTCACCAATCACAAACACCAGCTTGGAGTCCTTCTCCACTACCGTCCGGTCCTCCAGGACTCCTTGCAGCTGGAGGGTAACTTCCTGCCCCCAGGCCGGCTGAGTGGTAGGCTCAGGCCCTGACCGTACTACCTTTTTCCTTAGGAGATGGTCATCTGCAAATAATAGGCAGACAAGGAAGGGAACATATGGGGATTAATCCATTTGTTGTTGCTCAGCAGACATCAAGGGTAGAAAAGGCTAAAAACAGACTGTCCATGTAATGGTGAACACACATCTTCAAAAAATGACTAAATCTTTTTTGATATAGTGGAAATAAATAAAATCAGCCTTGTGGTGAATAAATCGGTCACTGATTGATTAAATCACAATTACTTGATCTTAAAGAAGATTAAATCATTATATTATTATGTAAATAAGGCATTCATTTTTAAAGCTGTTTACACATACAATACTACAACATACACTTGCCGCTTAAACCCAAAACTGTTTGTATTAGGAGAACAAATTAGCAATACAATTAAAAAAGTATCACAGCATTTATGCCAAAGTCAGCATAACAGGAACCTATGTGCTGTATTCATATATTTTTGACTCTATTACCTGAAGCACATAAACTATCACTTCAGAAAAACTAGAACCAAGTCTTGTATTACCAATGACACATAAATGTGGACAAGCTAAGATGTAGGGTCAGTGTCAAAAAGCCCAGTTATAACAATAATGTCATAGTGGAACAAGGTACCTGTAATGTCCACCCAGTCCTCTGCCGTAAACAATTCTTCAAAGCTGGACATAGTCCACTCTTCAGGGTCATAATCCGGGAACAGGCTTCCCTCAGAACTCTCATTGGCTGTTATTGTTTCTGTATCCTGGGGTATCTGAAACCGTACTCTCTTTCCAGAATTGGATGTCTTTAGGGGCCTCCCATTGTCCTCGGCTCCAAGCAGCTCCATGCCTAAGACCCTCGAACTCACCACGTCAACACTGCAAGCACTGCTGTGATGGCCGTTGCCTGTGTCCTCCTTCTTGTAGTGTTTGATGTCTCCTGGTTGGGGATTTAGGGTTAGTCCACATTCCTCAAGACTCCCAATGTCCTCAATGGCTGGACAAGCCTCAGTGTGTACCGACCTCGGCCTGCCAAGGATCTGTACTGGCTCACTTTGCTGAGGGTCTTCCTCCATTTCCCTGCTAACAGCTAAGGATCATCATCTGCAAAGCTTTCAGGCAAATTAGCACCTGCATGCTCCTCTTTAAAAATACTTTGGTGAAAGCAGTCCTTTAGTATTGTATTGTGAAAGTAGTATTAAGGCTGGGTAACTACAACCTCTACTTCTGGGAGCATATTGCACTTTTCTAAAAGATACAGCCACATGAACACTAATTGAATTAAACTTGCATACATCACCGACGAGGCCTGAGCAAATCCTTGCACGCAGCACCTGAGTTCTGGAGAGAACAGCTGTTGGAAATCAGTTTCTGGAAACATAACAGAACTTCTGCCTTGTAAAAATCTGTTATATAAAGTAAACCACCATGAACTTAGGCTCACATCTTCCAAAAAGTTGAAGAAAAGGAGACAAATTATCGATGAAAATAAAACTGAACTGCACAGAGTTGTCCCACTCAGCAAGAGTATACGTCGATAATCTCTTGGATTAGAAGAGCAAAATCTAATCTGCCAGAATGTCTGTAAGCTTCTTAATGACTCGTCATGTGACAAGGTAATGCATTTCTATAACTGCCATCACCCAATGAGCATTCTGAATCCATTACCCAGAATTCATTTCTGCTCCATTCCATGTTGTCTGGATCACTGGCTTTGTTTTCACTGACAGAAGCCATAGCCAGATTTGAACCACTGACCCAGTGACAGCAGTTGCACACTTTATCAGACATTCACAGTTTATTATGGTTGGTGAACACTGACACAGGTAATCAGGCTAACTCAAAAATTATGTTCTATGCAAACTGAATTTCTATCAATTACGAACTTGAATGTTTCCCAATATGAAGATATTGCCTTTATTTATAGTCCATGAAGCAGAAGTAAAACAAATAAAACCAATAGGGGTAAAAAGCTGGATTGCTTTAATCACGATGATAAACATTAATAAACCTTTGTTATATATATATATTAAACCCATTCATCCTAGAATTAGTTCTAAAAATGAAAACTCATTAATTCCTAGAGAAAATGTTCCGCTCAGTTTTTTATGGACCACATTTCTAAACTATTAAAATTGAGTATATTTAATTGGAGCAGCTGCTGGAATTTTCCTCAGGTTTGCTGGGTAGGAACAGCACAGTGAGTGATCACTCTCAGTGATGGTGTACTGTACTGTTTTGCTTTTTTTCTGATTTTTTTTTAATGAACTGAATCTTAATATATATTTCTTTTAAAAGTTGTTTGGTGCTACATTTATTCGTGTGAAGATGTCTGTACTACAGTATATTTGCATAAGAACATCTTGGGCATCATCTTATTGTTAAACCATCATGTAAAACTATATTCTGCTTAACCTGTTCAACTCTATGCTTGTACTGAAAGAGGAACAACTAAACTATGCAGTCACCCTGCCTACACTGGACATGCACATGTCTGAGTGTTACCCTCACAGAGTCTTGATTGAATATTTGTTTGCATGCTCAGGCTGACTGATTCTTTCAAAGAAATTCTAACAGGTGCTAGTTCAATATCCTGTGAATCACAGAGCCTCTAGCAGTACACTATTTCCTTTCACCTTGCTTGTTGATCATGAACAGTGACTGATGTATTAGGGATCTCAAAACAACATCTGAAATTTGTGGGATAACTATTTCACATGTAAAAAATAATTGAACTGATAATTTTTAAAATGTCTTTGTGAATTTAAAAATTGGTAAAAATACTGGATAAGCAAGTCATTAAGATCATGTGCGTTCAATGCTGTGAGACCAAGTCTGAGTAAGGCCCTATTGAAGTAATTCTGCTTACAGTACCCAATGTGTTTTCAACTGCTCCACTTAAATATACAGTAAATAAACAATTAAAGGTATATATTAGTAAATGAATAATAGTCCTGTTTAATCTCACTTGGAATAATGGGGGTTTTCCACAAACATTTGTATTTTCTTTAATGCATTTAATATGACCTTTCACAAAATTATTATTGAATTTGTAAATTGTCTCATTCATATTTATGTCTTTAAAACAAAGATAGAGAACTTTTAAGTCCAAAGAACTGAACACATATTTATTAAATCAGATTCAACTTCTGAAAAACAATTTGTGTGCTCCAACAAGTATATGTGAAGAACATTTTAAGGGGTGAAAAGTTTGTAAAACACAAATGAAATCACAGTTTCCTGTGAGTATGTGATACAGTATGAGTTATTAATGATAGCAGAAAATAATATACGCGGAGTATTACCATCTCCGTTTGTCCCAGTCGCGTTATAAAAAAAATACTGGCAATAGTACTCATACCAGTTATACACATATACCGGAATGAATAAATTAAAGTTTGCTTGAACAAGTACCTATAGTTTGTCGACCGCCAGAAGCAACTTTTTCGCAAACGTGACCGCGGCCATGCACAGCGATTGTGAAACGTTCATAACGTGAAGCTCCGCCCACACAACGAAGCTACTCCCCACCCCTAAGCATCTAACTCCGCCTGCATAACCAAAAGGCCTTACAGGCGAACACCCCGCCTTCTTATGTAAACCCCGCCCTTATTTTGAAGTCCCGCCCTCGTGACGTTCTAAGGAGAATGTCTCCAGACAACCTCAGTTCCAGACATGGCAGCATTGAAGCAGGAGCATCGCTATGGGCTGTCCTGTGGAAAAATTAACAAAAATAGTCAGAATAA
Source organism: Arapaima gigas (assembly GCA_900497675.1). NCBI lineage: Eukaryota > Metazoa > Chordata > Actinopteri > Osteoglossiformes > Osteoglossidae > Arapaima > Arapaima gigas. Next base: position 3,270,212 of record UFQX01000183.1, on the reverse strand, counting down.
AACACTTTACCATGTCAAGCTTACAGACACTGCCCTCCGAGCGCTCGAAGCCTACCAGAATCTCAAGGTAAGATTTAATACGAATTCACTCGCTTGCGTGTATTGAATTTGCAGCCTGGACACCAGCTGTAAGGTGCTGTAAGAACCAGTTCAACGGTGTCACTTGCTGTTTCTACATGAATGAAGAAAGTTTCCGGGCAAGTGCGAGACTATGCTGTTTTCCAGTCCTTTTAATCCACCAAACTGTCCGTTTTGTAACGATCTATTCGAAAACGTTGTATTGTAGACGGTGGCATGTTCTTTTTAAAGCCTCGATTTGATCTTGGTTATCTGATCTTCTAATAACCTTTTTTGGTAGCGATCCAAATCGTTTAAGTAACTCCAGGTCAAAGTAATGAATGGCTGGCTAGATGTCGTTTGTGTGAGGTATGACGAATCTAATAAACATTCGCAAATATCCATATGTTAATTATCCCAGCCTGGTGTAATTTACATTGGGTCAGTTTCTGATTCCATTGGAGCTCTTTTTAATTTCCTTCCTTCCGTGGAGAAAACAGTCATGTCAGAAAACAAACTTTCGCCCCTGTATTCATATTGTGGCCGACAGGCAGTTCTTCAATAGATCTCGTTGATTTCGTGTGAAAATGTGATTCGTGCTAACTTCTGGTCGTCAACAACGTCTGATCGCTTCTGAAAACAGCTCGTGTGTCTCAGAAACGCGTATTGTTCGAAAAATACACTAATCCGTCGCTACAAATACGTCTTGTTTTTGCTACACTTACTGTAAGCGACAGCCGCACGGAGAGCAGTGGAAGGTAAACATTGACTTCCTTCAGAAATCGTGAACCTTCCTTGTTTTTATAAAGTCCGTTTTTTGAAAACCAAGGAGCCTGCTGCTGCGGTCCGCGCTTCTTAAAGGATATAAACGTTTCCTATTGGACCTTAGGCATTCTTTGTTTAGTTATTATTAAGTTATTTGTTGCTAAACTGTAGCTTGTACAGGGTTTTATTAAGCGAATGCCTAGTCTAAATGGGTCAACGTCTCTGGGCGACATATTACTATACAAAATATTAAATAATGGACACCCGGATACAATAATATTGTAGCCTGTATAGTGGAGTAAAAAGTTGTTTTCTGCAGGGAAGAACAGGCCTTTTGTAATTATTACATCCAGAATTAATTGTAATTGTAATGAGAAATGAACGATATCGTTTAAGTCGTATTGTTTCGGGCACGGGCTGTTATTCTAAAGTTAAATTCCCCCACAGTGCAATCAGTTGCTCAGTTGGAAGTCCGCAGACGCCAGCTGGACCGAGTATTTGGAGAATTCTTCCCAACCCCCAGTGCTTCTCTGCCCATTGGTTGTTTTTTTGCCCCTGTCTATTGGCTGTTTTTTTCCCTCTGACTATTGGTTGTTTTTCCCGTGTGCCCGTTTGCTTATTGGTTGATTTGTTCGCTAAGTCCTCTCTATTGGTTATTGAAGGTTTTTTTTTTCTTTACTCTTTATGCTATACTTTGCCATTGTTCTGCTGTCCAGGCGTTTGCGTGACCCGTTCGTCCCCCGCTTGCCTGCTCCATAGGTCATGGGGACAGGTCCAACTGCCTCCTGTCTTTTTTTAGCTCGCTTAATAACACCTTCTTTCAGCCCTAGGAATTCATTTGTCGATGTGTCTTTTTTGCCACTTGTTACATTGTCATTAAATCAGCTGATGTGGGGAAGTAAAAGCCATTCATTCAGCCAGTCATTTTCCTATTTTTCTTTTACAGCAGTGGATATTTTTTTAATTTAATGTTGCATCCATAATCAAAAACACAGGTAGTATTGATGTGATGTTAGAGGCCACCAGTCTACCATTAAAATCAATATGATGAACCTTGTATTAGTTTTAATAAAATTATTAATGAAAATTGAGCATAATGAAGAAATAATGTTTTTTTCCTTCTTAACAGGCTTCCAAAATTATTTTGATGTGGGTTTGTCAGTATCTCATGAACAGCATCTTTGTTCTAAGTGACTTTGCAACAACACTGATGTTTGTCAGATTTTTGCATGTATTATACTTTGTTGTTGGACACAACTTCTGTGTCATTTTCAGTGCTAATTGATTTTTTTTTCCTGTCATGCTTCTTACCACAGGGATCCTTACCAAACCAGCCATCTATTTGCTTCAAGGAAAACCAAGGGGTAAGAAAAGAAAATGTATAAGTTTTGCTGTTTTTTATAAATGAATTCTCCTCCTTTATTATGCATATGAAAATGTTACTGAATGTTTCATATTCATATATACTACTGTTTTTCTTTTTTGTTTATGCAGTATTGTTCATGCTGTTAAAGATAATGTGATCTACTTTGGCACAGGGTCAATGAAAGCCAGTGCATGATCATTCTCACTGTCTCTCTCGTGCTTACCAGCATTTTAGGAATAAGCAGGTCCCTTTTAAAGAAGCAGCCCTAATCCCTTGTTATTGATGATTGCCTTGATAAAAGTGACTTTGCCCCTTGCACAAGTGTTAGCCTGTGTGCTAGTATGGGCCTATGAACATTAGAAAGGCCACTCTATTTCCCTGCACTTCCTAGTGAGGTTACTGGGTCAGGCTGGCAACTGGGGAGGCTTTGTTTGAATGCTGCTGGAAGGCCTGTTTGGAGGGGTGTAGTCAGAAGGGGAAGACAAGGGGGTCTACTATGGCTCCACCCTTTTCTTTAAGCACATAGGAGCCTCAGTTGTTTGTTCATGTGGTATTTCGATAAACATAAGTGGTGTTCTGTCAGGTTTTGTGCACCATAATGTTTTGGTTATTTTTGGCCTATGTAACAAACTATATGCTGAGATTGCAAGGAATTTTAGGTAGGTGGTACATAAAATACAGATTAGGAAATTAATCAAAGTTAAATAGTATAAAAACATTTATTAACAGCATACAAACATATGTTGTACTCCAATGGCATCTGAAATTATTTCAGTATTAGTCCATTACATATTAAAATTGGGTGAGATGAAAGCAAGCGACACTCCCCCAACCTCCCACCCCACACACACATTCCCTGCTGACAATGAGTGGCTTGGCTGGCAGAGAGGGTATTAATGAGAGTGCTGAAGCCATGAGAGAGATCAGATTAGGCCTCCATTGTGGAGGCAAGTGATGAATGTGTTGGACTGGAGTACATATGATTGAATGCTGAAGCGTCCCAGTAAGGTGACAGACAGCATTGCAGTTTACCACAAAGCTGACTAACACCTTGATTCTACAGTGTAGCCCACTAGCAGCATTAACAACTGGTTTGTCATATCATAATTCAGAAGCACGTTTAGGGAATTTGTAACACAGTACCAGGAACATTTCTTTTTCCAGGGATATAAAAATAATCTGGAGTTACTTTGCCTGAAAATAGGGAAGGAGGAAACAGTTAGAGGTACGTAAACAAACAGGGAACTATTTGGGCACAAGCTTTCAGGGAAGGCAGTCAGAAAACATCTGAAAGTCTTTGTGTGTCTTCTAAACATCTTTGTGGCAGGTTACAGTCCACTTCCTAAGAAGCCATGCTGCCCTGTACCAGCAAAGTAATGAGGCTAGGAAATTCCCACAAACCTTTTCCTCCACAGAACATCAAGGTGGAAGAGGAAGGTTAATTTCTGAAGCAGTTTCCTGCTGTGGTCCGTCAGCTGCAGTTTTCTGTTGCTTTACTGCTTTGAAACACCTCTTGGAAGTGCACTGCTGCTTACCCTGGCTCCACTGGCGCCTGTGGTGAAGTGCAAGGAAGAGACTGAAGGTGGCCTAGGAAAGGTTGTGCTCTAATACCGAATCACACAGGGAAAAGTAAATAAGACAGGCTTATAGACAACAAAGAGATCACAGTACAGGCTTCCTCAAATATTGCCCAGGCAGGCTGGTGTGTGTGCAGCTTTCCATCCAGCTTCAGCAGTAAAGGGGTTTGTTTGAAGGACCCTATTCTGTAATTTTAACAAATTTAGATTTTCTTTGCTAAAATTACTAAAGATTTACATAACCTTTCAATAGTGCAAAATAATTTGTTTGTCTAAACTGCTTTTAGTCAAATGACAAAAACAGGAAATTTGTTTAAATATCTGCTGGGGAAAAATAAGAAACTTTGAAGTTACAGGGTTTCAGTTCACAATTTTCCAAAAGGACTAAAGAAAGTAGTCATTTTGGCTTTGGGTGTTGTTCTTTATCATGACCCATGTATAGCTGGGAATTTGGCCTTTGGGTGCCTTTGTGTTTACAGTGAAGCTGTATATACTGTGTTTCTCACTTTCACTCACTCTCCTGACAGCCTTCCTTTATCATGTACTCCAGTGTTGGTTTCTATTTGTCTATAACAAATGGATTTTGAGAAATTTCCAGAATGCCTTTCAGGAATTCATTTAATCTTAATATTTTGATAGTCTATAGTGATAAATAACATAAAAATTCACTATATCAAAACAGTGTTCTCTTAACAGATGATGTGTTACAAGTAGTTATAGTAATTTGCATAACTTTTTCTTGATTTAACATTCTGGGATTTTCAAAGAAATGATTTAATTAATATTTTTGTTAATATATTCAACCATTGGGTGATGTGCAAATCTAAAAGTAGTTATTTCACATGTCAAATGCCTGCAGGGGCTTCCAGTGAATTTTTTTCCCCCAGTAGTATGTTGCCTGAGGTGTGTAAGGTAATCACCCTGGCAGAGAAACTGCTCCAGTAGCTTTCTCTCCTCCCTAAGATGTCCCAGCATGGGGCTGTCGTGGACATTCCGGTCTTGCACAAAACTGGAAACCACCCAGTTGGATTTGTATTATTTCTGAGTCAGCGATATGATGTAGCATAAAAAAGCTTGGTGCTGTCTCATTTTAGTATAATGGCTCACCTGGAAGCCTCATCAGAGATGAAGAGTGCTTATGCACCATTGTGGGATCTCATCATGTTAAGGTAGCAAGAGCATACATTCCTCCTAAGGGCTTGTTATAGCAGCTTCGTGTGAAGGAATCCCTCCTCGGGCAGGTTTCCATTGACAGCTGATAGATGTGCTCTGTAGAAAACCATGAGCAAACGACACCAAGGTTCCCGTCCCAGGCACAGCTCAGCTCTGCATGTGGGAGAAGGTGTCGGCAGTGCTCTCCCCGTCACGTTGGTGGGGGTGTGCTGTTCTTTACAGAATCGTTCGAATTACAATGGTGGGAATGCAGTTTAAATGCATTTCAACCCCAGTGGGGGGTTGTACCACGTGCCCCTGAAAGGACACATGGTCCCCTTTTCAGTGTCCCCTTTTCAGTATACGCGAGGTCCAGCTGGGGCCAGGGTCAATGGGGGGAGAACCTCCGCAGCCCTTGCTGGAAAATGGTTCATTGTGGTCTGTTCAGGATCTGTCTTGATGAAGTTTGTGCTTCCCTCTGCAAGGTGTCATGGAGGACAAACTACTTGCAAGAACTCTTGTGAAGAAGTAGTGAAGCAAATTGTTTGTGGATATGTTCTTAAAGGTTTATGACACACGTTATGAAAGTTTTATGGACCTGTTCTGAGTTGCTGATACTAACCTAATGTGTTGGTAATTTATTGTGAAAGAAATGATGACCAGATGTAGCACAGCAGTGCATGTTTCATCCTTTCTCATTATGGTTTGTCTTTTAGTACATTTTTAAGTGTGTGGGCTTAATGGGGGGGGGGGGTGGCAACATTTAATTGCTGTAATTTTGAAGGAGTGTATTTCATGAAAATAAATTCATGGAAAATAGTTAAAAATAGTTTTTAAGTTGGTGTATAATTGCTGTAATATATTGAATCTTGAGTTGGATGGAAAGACAGGCATGTTTTGGTTTTGAGCACAGTGGTATGCAAGATTCCTTAGTGTACAAGAATTGTGTGGATATGGATGTTGTGCAAAGCTGAGCTGCTCTTGATGCCTATGAAAGCTTTATATGTACCATACCAACAGGCAATGTGTTACTAGTAATAATTTGTTTTGAATAATTGTTTTGTGAAACTCTGCATTTTGATCAGACTGGGCGTGCATTCAAGTAGAATGAGTAAATGAAGGGATTGTCAGCTGTACATATGCGGGTTAATGCAATGCATGCGTTTGAAAACACTAGAAAGGAATGATCGTTCTAAGATCCACACATTATTACCGAGGAAAACATAACCTACACTTTAAAATAAGCGACTCTAGTAATTGTGTTGGCTGGCTGAGTGGAGCTACTCCCTCCTGTGCACATTAAGAGGTTTTAAACCATTAAACACGCCCCTTCGAGCCTGAAGTGCATGCTGCCTAATTCCCTCATGTGAAAACATTCATTATAGCAAAGAAATGGAAACAGAAAGACAGCCTCCTTTCAGTTATGCTTTCCACTGCGAGTTTGCTGGTGGGGCTGTAACTGCTGACCCATGTTCTGTTGGAATATGCCATGCTTGCTGAAGTGCACGTTGATCTTAGGCGAGGTGACCCCTGATTTGAGCATGGTGGATTGGCCATCAAAGCACCCATGCAGATTTTCTTGTGGCAAATTTTTCGTTGGCGTTTTCAGCCCTACGATTCTGGGTGAATCTCAACACAGTAAACCCCTTTCGCCCAAAGTCTAACCTTTTTCCAACATCAAACCCTCATCCAAGTGCCTTCAGCATTAGACAACAATGGGTCCAAAGTAAAATTGCAAATGAAAATGAATGGAGAACATTTACATACACAGTTGATTACATGCAGCGTTTTCAGCTCGTGACAGGCCTATTAATCACAGATCCCCAGCATGTGGGGGAAACGGCTGTAATGGCTTTAGTGCATTGCTTTTGTGTTCATTATCGTTTATAGATCCATAGCATATTAAGTTCATATTATTTGTCACATTTGTCTACATTTATTATTAAGTCAGTTGCATATATATTTTCATCATTTGTCTATTGTAACAATGGAAGTGCTTCAGTGTAAGGCCTAAATACGCTCCGGCTAAAATTCCATCTAACACGCCACAGTTAGGTTCCTTTTGCTCTAAACAGAAAGTAGTGAGTTTAACCTTGTTATTTCTTGGAAGGAATGCATAATCAAATTCTGCTTGCAAGCCAAAAGTTTAGAATTTCAACTGGAGAACATATAGTTGCATCTCTTTATGGAGATTAATGCAGCTGACAAGGACAGACAACATGTTAAAGCTGCCATCACTGAGCAGATAACAGTGGACCATGAGACTTGCCTTGCTAATTAAGCTGGCAACTTGCCACTCAGGTTGCAAGGTGTCGAGAACCTCACTCAACTACTCCATAGTAGAACTGTTATTGCACATATGCTGAAACAAAGATTGGCAGGCAGGAAGGTTGCTAAGTGGAGAGAACTTTGCTTGCCTTATTGCACATTAAACCATGATAAAGCTCCACAACTGACTAATGTACGTTTATTTTTAGAGCCTAGTAATCGTGATCGTCTGTCTGTGACTGGATGCAAATTGGTTTAATTAGCTGAGGGCTGAAGAACCTTATTTATATACGGGTAAAACATGGCTTCAGGAGCTCAGTGGCCTACTTCCAACCAAAACCTTTTCAGTTGCAACAGAACTGATTCTAAAATTGTCCAGATCAAAAGCTTAACATGAATATGGCTTTTGCTAACATGTTCTTCTATTTTTTAACTGAATATGACATGATAAAATAAGTAAATGAATGAAGTAATAATAGTTAAAAATATTTGCCTAATGGAAAAAGACTTGTAATTAAGACCATCAATATTGTTAACATATTATTTAAAGGCAACTTCTTTTAATGTTATACTTGAAATTCACACTTTGAGAGTTTAATGCATCCAGTGAAAATACATCAACCTCCATCATTAATTGAGGAAATTCTTCAATTAGGGGGAAATGGGACAATTAAAGCAGCCTGTCAGGGGAAAAAGGGTTAATTGCTGTCATGCCAGTTCACTAGTTTGCAAGTTGGAAATGATAGAGAGAATACAGACTGTTTTCAAGGTGCTAGTAGCCTGGGATTCCTGAGCATGATGATAGATCTGTACTGATGGCACACGGCCAGAAAAACGCATTTCTACAGAATAATAAAGACACTGATAATAGATGTATTTTTTTTTTTTTGGTTTTGCGTATCATTTCAATTTTATTCTTTTAGCTCACACTTTTTTCTAAAGCAACTTGTTAAGCTTACAGTTATTTACCCTTTTGTACAATTAACTGATTGCTACAACATCATTCCTAGGGAAGTACCTTGATGAATAGTACTATAGCAAGAAAGTAGGAGTCAAACGTTTAATTTTTTAGTGCTTTGTTAGAGTTTTAACTACTATGTCACCTGCTGTGAAATCTTAACTTGCTGCATTAGGCTGGTTCATCAATAATTTTAAATAAATATTAAACAATATTAAACAATTTATTTACACGCTAGGTTTTTTAGCTACTTCATAACAACATTGACTTTTGCAGCAGCATGTTAAGCAAGTCTACCAGGTTTGCAAATGCACTTCTAGAGAAATGTGCATTTTTTTCTGGTTGAATGATTATAATAGTTGTTTTTTTTTTCCATTTTATCTGTTGTGAAAGCAAAACTTTTATGTTAGTTGAGGAAACAAGGTTTTCTTAAGTCTTTTGTCTGTGTGTCCAGATAATAGCTAAAGATATATGGTGTTTTGTTTTTTCTTTGGCAGCTTATTATTCTTACCTCTGTGATCTCCCCTGTTACTCATTCTAGACACAACATATTTTGGATGCTTTAGAAAGTTTGTGGTTCTCCTAAAGCCTTCATTTTCTGTGTATTATTCTGTCTTTAAAGACCCCAGAAGGATAAACATCCATCCATCCATTATTATTAACTGCTTTATCCTGGTCAGGGTCACAGCAGGCTGGATCACTGAGTGCTAGACTAAGAAACTACACCATGGATGAGATTTTTCCTGGTCTGGGTAAAATAATTTAAAGTTCAGACATTTGTGACTGGGTAAATAATGCATACAATTGGAGCAAGTCTGTTTTTCTGTTGAACACTTTTTAAAAATACATTTTATTCCTTGATTTATTTACCCAAATTTAATTAGGTTAGTTTGGGATCTAAAAGCTAGAAGTAAAGAGCAGTGAATGATGCAGACAGCTCAGGGGTTTGCCGGCTCTTCTGTGCAAACTACAATGGTAATCTGCTTTCAGTAGTTTGCCCATTTGTTCAGCTGGTTAATCCCCCCCCACACTGGAGCAATATTATTTGAGTTATTTGATGAAAGCTGGAAATATGCTATGTCTAAGAAAATAATTTTGATTTTTAAAAAAATTATTCTGGATTTTTTTTTTTTTTTAAAGCTACTTCCTAACCCCATTAACTTTTTTGCAAGCTGGCAGTATACAACAGTTGCAAGAAAAAAGTTTAACCCTTTAAGTCCCTGGTTTTCTGCATTAATTACTCATAAAATGTGGTCTGATCTTCTAAGCCACAATAATACACAAACACAATCTGCCTAAACTAATGAAAAGTACATTTGTGCTTTATGTCTTTATTGAACACATTTTTTCAACCTGGACTTTGAATAATTAAACAATTATGTGAACCCATGTATTTAATAACTGCTAGAACTTCCTTTAGCAGCAATAACCTCCTCCTTACATTCCCTGTAGCTGCTCATTAGACCTGCATGATGGCAAAGAAGAATTTTAGACTATTCCTCCCTAAAAAAAAAACCTTTAGTTATAGTATTTTTCGGATACATTGCATGAACAGCTTCTTCCAAGTCCTGCCACCACAACTCAGTTGGGTTAAGGTCTGGACTCTAATTTGGCCATTCCAAAACAAAATTTTTCTTTTTTAAATTATGCTCTTGATCTAATCTTGTTGCATCGTCCAACTTCTATTAAGCTTCAGGTGACAGATCACTACCTTGACATTCTCTTGTAAAATTTCTTTATACAAATTTGAACTCATGTTTTTCTCAGTGACTGCAAGCTGCCCAGGGCTAGGGGCTGCAAAGCCGCCTCAAACCATGATGCTTGATCCACCATGCTTCAGAGCTGGGATGAAGTTTTGGTGTTGATGTGGAGTGCCCTTTTCCCTCCAAACATGGTGGTGTGCATTTCTGCCAAAAAGTTAAACTTTTGTCTCATTTGTCCATAGAATAGCATCCCAGAAGCACTGTGGAACATCTAAATGCTCTCCTGCAAACTTGAGACATGCAGCTATATTCTTTTGTTCTTCCATGCTCCTGATTTTTATTCAGTTTTTTTGTTTCCTTATAGTGGACACATGAACAGAGACTTTATACATTTCTAGAGATTTCTGCAGGTCTTTTGCTGTTATCCTTGGGTTCTTTTTCACCTCCTCCAGCATTGAACTCTTGTGATCTTTGCAGGGCACCCACTCCTAGAGATACTAACAGCAGTGCTGAATTTCCTCCATTTGTAGGCAATTTGTCTTACTGCAGACTGACAAAAACTCAGGTCTTTATAAATGCTTTTGTCATCTTTTCTGACTTTATCCATCTTTTTCTATCTCTTGTGGCTTAGATGAAGATCAGACCACCTTTAAGTGAGTAACTAGTGCAGAAATCCAGGTGATTGGGTTTACAAACATTTTCTTGCAACTGTATGCAAATAGTTTGGTTAGGTCTGCACATGCAATTCTGGAGAGATTTACATTCTTTACTGGTCAAATGACCAGAGTTTAACTTGCATTACTTTAACTGCTGTGACAATGCAAAATTTTCAAATCATCTATCCATTTAAATTTTACAGGTACTATGTGGGCACAAAAAATATTTTGAAGTCCAAAATTTGTTGTGCACAATTGTATTGTTTTTAGAGACCACTAGCTGACTTGCCCAGCACTGCCCATGTCAAAAAGGTGTAGCAGTGGAAAAGTAAACAGTAATAACACATTATATTGTCACCCAACTGTTTCACAGTTAAAGTGCGTTTTTAGTGTATAGTGTTATTGCTGTCCGACAGCAACAACACGCAGAGTGACCCGTGCACCAGTCGTAGTGAAGTGGAAAGTAAAAAGAAAAAATACATATAGAGAAACTTTATTAGCCTTAAGTCATTAATGTATACAGTGCTGTGTGTCATGTATAATTTCTTAAGTTTTACATTTTCATTTTATTTCCTTCTTTTTTTATATTTAACAGCTACTGGCTTTGATCAAACAAGATAGCACTGATGTCAACATACATGCTGGCTATAGTGACTTGCACACAGTGACAACAAATTGTATATCACCACTATTATTTGTCAATTTGTTGAATTTAGTATGTGTGTGTGTATGTGTGTGAGCATTTGTCAGCGCATGTGTACAGTGTGTGTGGAGTGATATGCAGACATTAACAAATTAAATAGCAGTATTTATCCTTCCAATTTATGTGCGTTTGAGTAAGAAAACACATCATCATGTGAGATGGCCCTCCTCTTTGTGCGAAGAGTGTGTGTGTGTGTGTGAGTGAGAGAGAGAGAAAGGGAGAGGATTCAGAAAATCTGTCAGTCACATACATCAGCATCCGAAACATGTGGAGCGACAAGATCCATCAGTATCATGTACATACGCTCTGCATGTGACATCACTACTCCCACTTCTCCAAGCTGGAGTTTAATGAACTTGACTGTGCAAAAGCTTCAGTACCTGTGTGCCAAATTTTAAGTTTGTGACAAACTCTGCGTGAAGAACAAACAGAGATTGTACTTTGTAGCCATACAGATGTATGACTTCCTTTGTCATTAACATATACTGTATATCTGCTTGTTCCTGATGCTGCAGTAGACAGTCATAACTGTGTTCACCTGTTTGTTTCTCAATGTCTATCGCATTCAGAAAGCTGCCATGTTAGATGTAAACATAAAAACATTTAAATTATGGAAAAATTATCTGTTACGTTCATTTAAGACTTTAAGAAAGAATTCTTTATTATACATTTCCATTTAACATATTGTTTTATATGCCAGTTGTGTACTGCAAAGTGGTATGGCAATATAGTTTAATACAGATGTTTTTCAGCAAAAAATTAAAAACATGCCAGGTCAGACTGAGGGTGTGACAGAAACATGTGAAATGCTCCTTGGACCTCAAGAGCCCTAATCATCACACTGCATGACTTTCCATGGCGTATGCTTGTAGGAGTGATTGAAAGGGAAGCCACACGCCCACGTAGGGCCAGAGTGCATCCACGTGCTGCTCTTGCCCTAACCGCCTTGACTCAGCATCTCTGCAGCTCCGGCACGCAATGTGGGTTGCAGGGACACACTCCTCAGATCCGTCAGCTGCTGGTCTGGCTGCTGAACACATACAAACAAGGCAATAACAAATCACTTGCCACCATAATGTATGGAAAAGATACCTTCTCACAACATGGGGATTTATAACTTGTCCACTTTTTCAAGTATTTTAGAATAGGTATATGTGGAGAGAAAGATAAAACACAATGAACAGTTGTTTTTCTTTAAAAATCACAACCATGTTGTTTCACTGAGGTCCTGCTGCTGGCAGTCGCTAATGCTGCATGGTCTGTGATTGCCACAGTCCTGTTCTGGATGCAGAAATTGGCCACCATTTAAATGTAAATTGTCTCTGAAAGAGCTGCCGGGGACTAATGAGTTAAGTGACATCTGGTAATAAAGAGGGAGAAAGAAGCTGTGAAGGAAAGCAAGGCGCCACAATTGATTGACCCAAGCTTCATTGATTAGAGGAAGAATGCAAAGTGTGTGCAGAGGCCAGCAGGGTGGGTGGGTGCGTGGCTGGGTTTGGGGGGGGGGGGG